>JAAAKG020176133.1:0-26680 GCA_010014905.2 Druon quercuslanigerum | reverse complement strand
ATTTACATTACATTATGTAATTGCGGCCCCAAACGTAACAAATGTTATCTATGTCCCAAACGTTACATTCCCTCCCCCCCCCTATACCAACTATAGTTTTTACCCCCCCCCCCCCCCCAATAAATTGGTCACATATTTTATGGACGATCCCTAGCTTTCAAACTAACATTTTAAGTAGCCATAAGAATTAAGTGATTCCATAAATTAATACCCAAATGAAAACAAACATTCTGTTAATTACCACTTATTCCTCATTTAAATACCACTCATCCATATTTACATGCGGATCATCATTAATTCAATTTATTCCGAGCAGCACTTTTTTTTTGTAAAAATTAATTTTGTTAATAGTTTTTGGTCGAACAATTACTATTTTCGATAATAATTTAATATTTTAGTGAAAAATTTATGTTTTTAGTAAAAAATGTAACTATTTTGTTAAAAAGTTTTTCTTTTTGGTTAAAAATTTAACGTTCATTATCATTCATTCATGCATTCCAAGTAGCATTTTTTTTAATAATTAACTTTTTCAATTGTTTTTTGGTTTAATATTAATTAATTTAGTTACTAATTTATTATTTTAGTGCAAATTATCTTTTGAGTTGAAAATTCAAGTGTTTTGTTGAAAATACAAGAATTTTATTACAAATAGTTTTTCTGACTTAAAAAGAAGTTTGTTAAATAACAATAAAATTTTGCCATTTTTGGTTGAATTTTTTTCATTCGGTTTGGTTTTTTAACTATTTTGTTAAAATTTGCATATAATTAAAAATGTAACTATTTAATTTTTTGTGAAAAATTCCTTTTCAAAAATACTTTTTTTAAATAAAAATGGAATTTTTTCATTTTTGATTGGTTTTTTTTTCTTTTCTTCTGGTTGAAAATTCAACTATTAATTGAAATTTTTTTGGTAATGGAAAATTAATTTTAATAATTGAAAATGTTACCATTTCATTTTTTTGGGGATAAAATTTGTCTGTTTACTTAAAAATTTGCGTCCTTGATTAAAAATGTAAATATTTTGTTGAAATTTTGATTTAGTTTTTGTTGGAAGGGACTCTTTTTTAGAAACAAATTCAACTGTTTAGTTAAAAATTAATTTTTTTGTTTAAAATTCATCATTTTAGTTGAAAATTTATCTGTTTAATTGAAAGTGTGACTATTTTGTTTGAAATTTCGTTTTCTTTTTTGTTCAAAAGTTAAATATTTTGTTTAGAATGCGTTTTTTTTAAATAATAATTTTTTTAATGCAAATAGGACGATTCCATTTTTTGTTGAAAATTTATCTATATAGTTCAAATTTTATATATTTATTTAAAAATACAAAATTTGCTAAAAGAGTCATCGTTTTAGTTGAAAATTCAAGTAGTATAAATTTTAAAATTAAAATTAATTTTATTTATAGTTTTTTGGTTTAAATTTATATAATGTATTATTTTAGTGCAACACTTGACAAATAATCAAACTAATTTGATAAATTTTTTTAAATTTAATTATTGTGTTAAAAATTCTTTACATAAATGATAATTAATTTTGTCAAATGAGGTTTTTTAAATAATCTATTTTTAGCTCAGAATCTATTTCACTTATTTAAGCATTCATCTATTCAGTTAGAATTCCATGTATATTGTTAAAAATTAATTTTTTTCTTTTTTTAAAAGTTAAAATACTTTCCTAAAAATTATTTTTTGGTTTGTTAAAGATCTATTATTTAAGGGAATGATTTATTATATTCATAAGAAATTAATGTCTTTGGTTGCAAAGTTGACTTCTTTGTTGATAATTATTTTCTGTTTGTTGAAAATTACTTTCCTTTGGTTGCAATTTTTTTATTTGAAAATATTAGTTACAACAATTTGAAATTTATTTATTCGGTTTAATTTCTTTTATTTAAAAGATAGTTTTGTTAACTGAAAACGTAAGTATTTTTTGTGTTGAAAATTACTATTTTAGTTGAAAATCTAAATAGTTAATTAAAAGTTTCACTACTTTCTTGGAAATTCAGTTTTTTGGTTAAGAATTTAAGTTTCAATATTTAAATTGAAAATTAATCTTTCTTGTGGAAAATTAAAATATTTTGCTAAATCATTTTTAATTTAAAATTAAATTTGATATTTAACTATTCAATTCATTTATTAAACGCTCTTTTGTTTATTTAAAGATTGATATATTTTGTGGAAAATACAACAATTTTCTGTAAATAGTCAAACCTTTTTTATTGAAAATTTTACTGTTATGTTGACAATTCGTCTTTTTTTCTGAAAAGTTCTCTTTTATAGTGGCCAACTTTACTTTTTTCTTAAAAATTCGTATTTTGTGGTAGCAAATAATCTTCTAGGTTGAAAATTTAAATATTTTGTTGAATAGTAATTTTTCTTTAAGATTCACAATTTTAGTTTAAAGTGTGACTAATTTTGTTGACACTTTTTTCAGTTAAAAATTTGTTTTCTTAATATTAAGTTTAACTATTTCATTTTTTATAAATTTTTGGTTTTTGAAAATTAATCTTGATAAATAAAAATGGAACTGTTCCAATTTTGGCAGAAAACTCTCCTTTTAAATCGAAAAATCATTAAAAATTCATTCATTTTATTCCAAGTAGCAACTTTCTCGTTTTTTTAAAAATAATATTGTTTATTATTTTATGGTTCAAAATTTATCATTTTAGTTAAAAATTTATTATTTATGTAAAAAATTCATCTCTTATGTTCAAAATATAACAATTTTGTAAAAATTAGTTTTTCTTCAATGAAAATAATTTTGTTAAATAAAAATTGAACTTTCACATTTTTCGATAAGAACTGTCCTTTTTTACTTGAAAATTCGACAGATTTTATAATTTTAAATGGCTGAAGTAGTGAAAACGTAAAAATTAAGTGATTCCTTAAATTTATATTCAAATTAAAGCAAACATTCTATTAAAGTACCACTTATTTCTCATTTAAACACCACTCATCCCTATTCACATACGCATCATCATTCATTCGTTGATTCCAAGTAGCAATTTTTTTTAATAATTAATGTTCTTAATTGTTTCTTGGTTTACGATTGATTAATTTAGTTACTTTGATAAAAAAAATATAACAATTTTGTGAAAACTAAAACTTTCAAGAAACAAAAAGATTAAAAACGTTGAAACTTTCGTTTTCTATTCGGAAATTTTGAGATATTCTATCACCTAAAGTGACTGAAATAGTGCAAGGCTTGGGGAAACGTAAGAATTAAGTTATTCCATAAATTAATGTCCCATGAAAAAAAAACATTCTATTAAATACCACTCATACATATTTACATTATCGTTTAAGATTCATCATTTTAGTTAATAATTTATTGTTTTAGTCTTGAAAATAAATTTTTTTTTTCAATTAAAATGTTCCATTTTTGGTTGAAACCTGTCCTTTCTATTCAAAATTCGACAGATTTTATCATTTAAAATTACGTCATTTTATTTAATAATTTATTATTTTAGTAACAATATCATTTTTTAGCTGAAAATTTATTTCTGATGTTAAAAATACTACAATTTTTTTAAAATAAAAACTTTAAAAAAAACTAAAATATTAAAAACACTAAAACGGAAATTCGAATTTTCAATTCGGAAATTCGATAGATTCTTTCATTTAAAGTGACTGAAGTAGTGAAAAAATAAGAATTAAGGAAGGAAATATGTTATTCCACAAATTATTATCAAAATTGGTAGAAAAAAAAATTCTATTAAATACCACTTATTTCTTATATAATTACCACTTATCTTTGTTTAAATTCGCAACATTATTCCTTTATTTTATTTAAAGTATAAGTTTTTCGTTAGAAATTAATTTTTAAATTGTGTGTATCTTTTTATTTAAAAATTCATCTATTTTTTTGAAAATACAAAAATTAAAAAAAAATTTAACTGCTAAAGAAGAACTTTCTTTTTTAATAATTTTGTTCATTGGGTTTTGGTTTCAGATTCAAATTTTTAGTTAATAATTAAGCATTAAAGTGAAAAATTTATCTTTGTATTTTAAAACTCATCTCTTTTTTTCAAAATCTAACAATTTGGTAAAAATTAGGATTTTTTTCTTGAAAATAATTTTCCTTAATAAAAATTGAACTTTTCATTTTTGTTTAAAAACTATCCGTTTTTCTTTAAAAATTCGAAAGATTTTATTATGAAAAAGACTGTGGCCTGACGTAAGAATTCAGTGACACCGTAAATTAATATCCAAATAAAAAAAAATTCTAATAAATACCACTTATTTCTTATTTAAATACCACTTATCCTTATTTTATTCGAAGTATACATTTTTTGTTATGAATCATTTTTTCATCTTTTTAGTTAAAAATTCATCTGTTTTGTTGAAAATACAACAATTAAAAAAATAAAATTGTTAAAAAAAACTTTTAAATTTAGAAAAAGGTGTCTTTCTAGACGTAAATTCGAGGATTCTATCATTTAAAGTGACTGAAGTAGTGCAAAAGTAAGAATTAAGGTTGGAATTATGTGATTCCACAAATTATTATCCAAATTAAAAAAAACATTCTCTTAAATACCACTTATTCTTATTAAAATACGCAACATTATTCATTTATTTTATATAAAGCATAACTTTTTCGTTAGAAATTAATTTTCAAATTTTATGTATCTTTTTATTTCAAAATTCATCTCTTTTTTGGAAATACAAAAAATAAAAATAAATTAAACTGCTGAAGTAGTACTTTTTTAAAAATTAATTTTGTTTATAGGTTTTTGGTTTCAGATTCATATTTTTAGTTAATAATTGAGTATTATAGTAAAAATTTATCTTTTTAGATTAAAATTCATCTCTTTTGTTAAAAATCTAACAATTTGGTAAAATTTTGGAATTCTTTCTTGAAAATAGTTATCTGAAATAAAAATTTAAATTTTCATTTTTGTTTGAAAACTATACATTTTTCTTCGAAAATTCAACAGACTTTTTTATAGAAAAACTGAAGGCTCAAGTAAGAATTAATTGACTCCGTAAATTAATATCCAAATAAGAAGAAAAATTCTAATAAATACCACTTATTCCTCATTTAAATACCACTTATCCTTATTTAAATAAGCATCATTTTTCACTTATTTTATTCAAAGTATGACTTTTTTATTATAAATTATTTTTTAAATTGTTTTTTCATCGTTTTAGTATAAAATGCATCTGTTTTGTTAAAAATACAACTATTAAAAAAAATTAAAATTGTCAAATAGATTAAAAAACTAAAATATTAATTAGTCTTTTTTAGTCGGAAATTCGAAGATTCTATCATTAAAAGTGACTGAAGTAGTGCAAAAGTAAGAATTAAGGGAGGAATTATGTGATTCCACAAATTATTATATAAATTAAAAAAACACTCTCTTAAATACCACTTATTCTTATTTAAATACGCAACATTATTTATATATTTTATTGAAATTAGAACTTTTTTATTAGAAATTAATTTTCAAATTGTATGTATCTTTTTATTCCAAAATTCATCTCTTTTTTCGAAAATACAAAAATTTAAAAAAAAAATCAAAACTGCTAAAGTAGAACTTTTTTCTTTTTTTTTAAATTAATTTTTTATATTGGTTTTGATTTCAGATTAATATTTTCACTTAATAGTTAAGCAATAAAGTGAAAAATTTATCTTTTTAGTGTAAAATTCATCTTTTCCGTTGAAAATATAACAATTTGGTTAAAATTAGGATTTCTACCTTTAAAATAATTTTCCTAAATAAAAATTGAAATTTTTCTTTTTCTTTGAAAACTATCAGTTTTGGTTTAAAAATTCGATAGATTTTATTATCAAAAAAGACTGAAGGCTAACGTAAGAATTAAGTGACTCCATAAATTAATATCAAAACAAAACCAAAATTCTAATAAATACCACTTATTCCTCATTTAAATACCACTTATCCTTATTTAAATACGCATCATTTTTAACTTATTTTATTCGAAGTATAAATTTTTTCTTATGTATCATTTTGTCATCTTTTTAGTTGAAAATTCATCTGTTTTGTTGAAAATACAACAATTAAAAAAATAAAATTGAAAAAAAAATTTTATTAAAAAAATTAAGCTTTCCTTTTTAGACGGAAATTCGAGGATTCTATCATTTAGAGTGGCTGAAGTAGTGCAAAAGTAATAATTAGGGGAAGAATTATATGATTCCATAAATTAATAACGAAATAATAAAAAAATCTGTTAAATTACACTTTCTTGTTTTTTCGTTGAAAATTAATTTTTTTATTTTTTTTTTTAATTTTATAATCATCATTTTATTAAACTATTTATTATAAGAATAAAAAATTTTTCTTCTTGATGGATGTTTTGTTGAAAATACAATTTTTTTCTTAAAATTAGTTTTTCTTTCTTGAAAATAATTTTGTTCAATAAAAATCGAACTGTTCCATTTTTTGTTAAAAACTGTCCCTTTTGATTCGAAAATGCGACAGGTATTATCATTGCAAATTACTGAAGTGGTGCAAATGTAAATATGAAGTGTTACATTGAGTTATAGTATCCAAATGAAAATAAATATTCTATTAAATACCACTTATTTCTCATTTAAATACCACTCATTCATATTTACATAGGTACGCATCATCATTCATTTATTTCATTTAAAGCAGCACTCTTGTGATGAAAATGACTTTGGTTATTATTTGGTTTGAGATTTAGCAGTTCTTCTACCCTTAGAAGATTTTGATAAATAAAAATGGATTTTTTCCATTTTTTGTTGAAAACTGTTCGTTTTCATTAATTAAGTACCACTTATTTCTTATTTAAATACCGATCATTTATATCTATATACGCATTTCAGGTCCAAAATTTTAGTCAGTGATTAATTATTTTTGTGCAACATTTATCTTTTTAGTTGTAAATTTATCTGTCTTGTTGAAAATACAAGAAGTTCGTTAAAATGAAAACTGTTTAAAAACTTGAAAATTAAAAATGTCCTTTTCTAGTCTGAAATTTCAAAATATTCTACCACTTAAAGTGACTAAAGGAGTGCAAACGTAAGAAACAAGGGTTTCCTTGAATTAGTATCAAAATAAAAACAAACATTCTATTAAATACCACTTATTTCTCATTTAAATATCACTCATCCATATTTAAATCTTGAAAATAATTTTTCATGATAAACAATTAATTTATCTCTTTCTTGTTGAAAACTGTTCTGTTTTAGCTAACACGTTGACAGATTTTATTGTTTAAGAACACTGAAGGCGAGCGTAAGAATTAAGAGAATTCATAAATCAATATCTAAATTAAAACAAACATTCTATCAAATACCACTCATTTTTCATTTAAATACCACTCACCCATTTTTAAATACGCATCATTATTCGTTTACTTTCTTAAAAGTAGAAATTTTTTGTTTTTAATTCAAAATTGATTTTATTTAGTTTTTTGGGTTGAAGATTCATCCTTTCAGTTAATAATTTATTATTTTTGTTGACAAATTCATCTTCTTAGTTGGAAATACAACAATTTTGTTAAAATGAAAACTATTGAAAAAACTGAAAGATTAAAAACTTTTAAACTGTCATTTTTTAGTCGGAAATTTTGAGAGAGTCTATCATTTAACGTGACTGACGTAGTGCAAGCGTAAGAATTAAGTGATTCCATAAATTAATATCCAAATGAAAACAAACATTCTATTAAATACCACTTATTTCTCATTTAAATACCGCTCATCCATATTTACATGCGCATCATCATTCATTCATTTTATTCAAATTTGCCGCGCCACTTGATTGATGTCCCAGTGTCCCGGTATGACGGTCCTAGTCTGTTAGACATCTGTAGAGGCCAATTGGCCAATTGGCCAATTTTCTTTATTGAGAGTTAATATCGAGGAAGTGGATCGATTCATGGGCAGAGATGCGGATGATCCGCGGTATTGAAATTCTCGACTGTTTTGGGTCCGACCGGAGATTGGTGGGGGAAGGGCGGAGGGAGGGGTGAAGATGAGAAAAGGTTGACGGGAGGGGCGAGTCGAGACAGGTGATGCTGGGCCCGAGGCACGTGAGGCTCAAACGCACATCTATAGGCAAAAAACACACCTATGTAAATTTACTCACGCACACAAATCAGCCTGGACACGTGATTTTCACACACGCTTGCAGAGGTATTTTAACACAACATTCCTGTTGTCGAGCCGACAACAGGACGGTTCAGCTGGATAGGTTGGCGTTAAGTCCACTTACAAGGGCCTCATCCCGCTTCGAAATAATATGCTTCATCGAATTTTTTCTTATTTATTAAGTTGTCTATTTTAAAATATTTTATTGTATTTAGACAATTATTGGATCCAGGGAGTTGGGAATTATTGTAATGTGGAAGCCTCCGTATCCAATAAAGAATAAAAATGGATTTTTTGAATTTTAAATTAAAGAAAGTAATTTTTAATAAAAACAATGAATATCTTACAAAAAACATGAACTTAGAAATAAATAGTTGAAATTTCCATTAAAAAAGATAAATTTATAATAAAAAAAATATATGTTTGCATTTTTAGTTAATACAATTAATTTTCACCCAGAAAAAAGGTGTTTTCACGATAAATAAAATGGGTGAATTTAAAATAAAAATAAATTTTTTAAATTACGAATTTTCAAAAGGAGTTAAATTTTTAACTAAAAAAAAATATAAATTTTCAACTACCAATGGAATAATAACATTTTTTCTTCATAAAAATTAAAATAAATTAGTTAAATTTTCAGTTAAAAAATTATTTTTCATTTTAAAATAAATGAATTTTTATATAAACAGTTGAGTTTTCAACTAAAAAAGATAAGTTTACAATACAAATTAAATATTTTATTTATAAATTAAAAAACATAATTTTCATTAAATAAAAAGAATTTGCATACAATAATTAAATTTGTTAACCAAAAATGGAATAAATACATTTTCAGTTTAAAATTTTTCAACAATAGTTGAATTTTCAACTAAAAAAAGATACATTGTCGACTACCAATGGAATTTTTTTAAATTTTCTCTTCATACAAAAATTATTTTTCAACTAAAAATAGAATCCTGAAGTTTACAGTTCAAGAAGATTAAATTTATACCGAAAAATAAAATTTTTTCATTAATTAGATGAATTTAGAGTCAAAGATTAAATTTTTTAATTAGAACAGCTAAATTTTCAATACAAAAAGGAATTTTCTTATTTTTCAGTTAAAAATATTATTTAAAAAAATAATTTAAAAAAGTTAACTTATTGAAAAATGAAATAGTTAAATTTGCAATTAAAAAAATTGTTTGTATTTATTTTGAAAAATCAACACAATATTTGAATTTTCAATTAAAAAAGTTAGATTTACAACAAAAAATTAAATATTTTAATTATTATTTTAAAAAATTAATTCTCATTACAAAAATCAATTTTGAATACACTTGGAAGATAAATTTGTAATAAATTGTTAAATCTTTAAGTTTAAAAGATCAATTTTTAAAAAATTTGTTGAATTTTGAACTACAAAGATGAATTTTCAACGAAATAGTTTCATTTTAAACAAACAAAAAAAAAGGAGAAAATTTTCAACTAAATTGATAAATTTCCAACAAAGGATTTTAATTTTTAACAGATAATAAAACAGATTAAATGAATTTTGTAGCAAATAATTAATTTTTCAACCAAGAAAATATAAATTTTTCACCAAATCTAAATTATTTAAATTTTTGGTTAAGAAAGTTTATTTTCAATTATAAACAACAAATTTGTGACAAAATATTTAAATTCTAAATTAAGACATTGGATTTTAAACAAAAAAGTGAATTTTTAACTATGAAAGGTAAATTTAAAAAAAATATATTTTTTTTTAAAAAGAAACTTTTCAACAAATGAAATAAATTTTCGACGAAAACGATCAGTTATCTGATTTATCGATTTATTTTTACCAAAAATGAAAATTTATTGAAACAGACAATATTTTTTTTCTCTTAAAAATTCAATCAATTGAGTAAATTTTTTGCACTTTCCTGCGTGGAAAATAAAAAAATAAATTTTTTAGTAGTTAAGTTTTCAAATAAATGCATTTTCCAGCGAATAATTAAATTTTTAAGAAAAGCAATTAAATTTTTAAAAAATATATGTATTTTTAAATCAACGGTAAATCATCTGTTTTTCGAAAATTCGTCAAATTTAATTATTAGTTTAAAATTATGTTTTTTTTTTAAAATTCAAATTTGGGGGTTAAAAATTCAACGTTTTTATTAAAAATTAAAATATTTTGAAATGTAAATCTTTGGTTGAAGAATAATCTGGTTTAGTTAAAACTGAACAATTTTGTTTATTATTAGTTTTTTTTTAAGAATTAGCTTTTTTAACTGAAAATTTAACAAGCGTTTTTTAAAAATTCATGTTTTCTTTGTCGCAAGTTACATTCTTGTTAAAGATGTAATATTTTTACTCCGAAGTGTTTTAAATTTAATTTATTATGTTACCCACATTCTTTATATTCAAAAAAGTTACATTCCTTATTTTGTATTAAAATTTATTATTTAAATTTTATTTATTTTATTTTTAATAACTTTTTTTGCCTCAATACAGGTGTCTTCGGTATTGAGTACCTAAATTGTATTTATTAAGACACTAGTCAAAATATTTCTAAACATTATGTAAAATATGCTGAAGGGCGAGGGGGGGCAAACCTATTTTTTAGGTCTTTTTAACTGGGTACACAAAAGAGAAAAAATGTGTCAAATAATGGATGGCTCGTTTCCTTTGAATTTGAAATTAAATTTCGCAAGCTCTCTACCTGGGCTGATTGCTAGAGAAATTAATAAATTCCTATATAATAAAATTGCAATGGTAAAAATAAATTGAATGATTTTAGTGGCTCTGCAGGATGAAAAAAAAAGAAGACGAGGCCAGTTTTTTCGTTTCGAGAGATCTAATGAACCGGTCGGACGCGGGTCAAACGCGACTTCGTAATCGCCTTAAAATCTAAAGCTGGGTCGCCTTCCTCCGCACGACGTCGACTAACGGGTAGCGAAAACCCGTCTGACCTTTCCGAAAGTCGTCTGGCAAGAGCGTGACCGATGATTTTTCGATACAAGTGATTCCACTTGAACCAAATCACCAACTTTTATAAACAAAATGAGCTAATTAATGAATTTTTTAACTAAATTTGATCAAAGTGTTTAATTTTTTAATCATTATTTTTTTGATGTTGATTTTTATTACTAATTAAAAAAAAATTCTCTCATAATCCGCTAGGATCCGAACCCAGGTCTTGCAGATTGCCGGTCTGATGCTCTTAGCATCGTCTCTCTGTAGCTAAGTGGGTAAGAGCATCAGACCGGGAATCTGAAAGACCTGGGTTCGGATCCCAGCGGATATTGAGAGCAATTTTTTTCACTGAAAAAACTGATTTATAAAAAATATTTATTTCATAGATCAGTAGGAAAAAACATTAAACATCAAATTGTTTGTTTTATTTTCGATTATTTATGGTGGCTTGAAAAAAAACAGTTAAATTTTCAACAAATGAATTAAACTTTGAAGAAAATTTTTTTAATTCTACCACGTACGTGAATTTTTATTTCTAACCAAGAAGATTAATTTTCTACCAAAACAGACGATTTTTAACAAAAGTCATGAATTTTAAATAAAATATTTATCAAATAAAAAAAGGAATTTTCTAAAAAAAAGTTCAACAAAACCAGAAAAAAATTGAATTTCAAATTAAAAAGTTTATGTTTTAACCAAGCAGATTAATCATATACAAGAAATATATATTATGGGAAATATAAATTACTTTTTAAATAAGTACTTGCATTTTTATTAACAAAATTAATTTTTAGCAAAAAATCTGTGACCAAAAAATCCATTTTTCATAGAGGATTTCAACTTTTAAAGAAATAGTTGAAATTTTGACGAACTAGATGAATTTTCAACTTAAAAAAAATTAATTTTTTTCCAGAAAAGAAAAATAACATAATTCTTCAACAAAAAAGGAAAAAAATTTACCCAAAATGAAACAGTTAAATGCACAGTGCAAAAAATATAATTTTTAACAACGAAATAATTGAATTTTTAACTAAAAAAAGATAAAATTTGAACTAAACAATTATTTGCTAAATTTCAAGTTTAATAAACTTTTTAAATTTTTTTAAAAATCTGCTAGTTATAAAAAAATGGATTTTTAAATAGTAAAGTTCAAACAAAAAAATGAATTGAAAAAATTAGTTGAATCCTCAACCCAAAGATGCGTTTTCTAAAAAAAAAAGGATTAATTCTCGACTAACCGACGAATTTTTAACCAAATATTTTAATTTTCAACTAAAAATTATAAACTTACAAAAAAATAGTTAAATTTTTCGTTTCAATAACTTATTATAACTAAAAAAATTGATTTTCAATCAGTTTAATTCAAGCAAAAAGAAACAAATTGTTTAAGAAGTAGTAGAATTCTTATATCTATCTTTTTTCATTTTATTTTTATTTTATTATTTTTAATTATTTTATTTTTATTTATCATTATTAATTATTTTTTTATTTTATATCTATTCTTATATCTATCTTATCCTAAGAAAATGAAGTTTCTACCAAAAGGTTTAATTTTCTGTCACAAGACGAATTTTTAACAAAATACATGAATTTTCTATCAAATAATTGAGTTTTCAACTGAAAAATCTGAATATTCAACGAAAAATAAAATAGTTAAATTTTCAATTTAAAATAAAATTAAGAAGCAAAAAAGGATTTATTTTCTAACAAAAGATAAATTTTCAACAAATTTTAGAATTTTGAACTAAAAGCTCTAAATTTATAACAAAAAATTAAATATTTTAATTTTCCATTTAATTAACTTGCTATAAATGGAAAAATTCATTTTAACATAGTAAAGTTCAAGCAAAAAAAATGAATTAAAAAAAATAGTTGAATCCCGAACCCAAAGATGAATTTTCTACCAAAAGAAATTATTTTTCTAATAAACAACGAATTTTTTAACGAAAAAGTTGAATTCTAAACTAAAAAATGTGAATTTAAAAATGTAAATTCAAAACAACGAGTAAAATAGTTAAATTTTGCGTTTAAATAATTTACTATAACTGAAAGATTTGAATTTGAACCAGTTAAATACAAGAAAAAAAAAAATTAAAAAAAATAGTTGAATTCTTAACATAATAAAATTAAGTTTCTACCAAAAGGACTAAGTTTCTTCCAAAAAAACGAATTTCTAGCAAAATGCAAGATGTTTTTATCCAGTAGTTGAGTTTTCCAATAAAAAATATAAACGATCATCGAAAAATAAATCAGTCAAATTTTCAGTTAAAAAAATGTAGTAGAAGAAATAATTTTTCAACCAAAAAAAAAATAATAATTTTCAACCGAGTTGTTAAATTTTTTCCAAAAAATTGTTAATTTCCAAAAAAATAGTTGATTTTTAATCTAAAAAGACGAAATTTCTAAAAAACAGTTTTAATCAAAGAATAGATTTTAAAACTTAAATAATGAATCTTCAACCAACGAAAAATCATTTTTAACAAAAAATTTCAATTTCTTAATAAATATTTTCCATTTTATTCAAATAGTTTAATTTTCTACGAAAAAAGTTAAACTAATTAATTGTCACAAAAAAAAAACAGATTTTTTAACAAAATAGTTACATTTCAAAAGAGAAAGATTTTAGATTTAGGAAAGTTAAAAATTTTCAACATAATTTTTAAATTTTTATAAATTTTTAAATTTTTATAAATTTATTAAATTTTTGAAAAATTAGATGAATTTCCTAGCAAAAAGACTTTTTTTCTACCAAAGAATACGAATTTTTAACAAAATGCATAAATTTTTTAACTAAAAAAGATAAATTTTTACCAACAAAAAAAAAAAAATTTCAGCAAAATATTCATATTTTAGTATAATGAAATTTTAGTCCTATTCTATTAATTCAGTTTAAATTTAATTTTAAAAAATTAGAAGAGAGGGAAGTTTTCTAAAAAGAGGGGACAAAATAAAAATTATTTTAAAACGGGAAAGGAAAAGAAAACGTAAATAATAATTTGTTTTATGTAAATAGAATTTTAAATAAATAATTTAAAATTAAGAAAAACATTGTTCAACTTACAGCATCCTACAGTACCAACAAGATTTTTCCAGGTGTCCTGAAGAATTTACCTGAAGGGTTCTAAAAAGGGTAAAAGCATCTGTCAAGGGTTACTTTTTTCTGCTCATAAGGGGGGTTGTCACATGAGTTACCGATTAGCATTTACCATATAATTTTAGGTATATTTTCACCTTAAAATCCATAGATGCCGCTCCTTGTTTATTTCTAAAATTAAATTAAAAAGTAAAAAAGAATTATTATTTATTAAGAAATTTGAAGTTATTTATTATCTCAATTAATAATGTTATGTGAAAAATAAGGATAATTTATAGCACGCTTATAAGATCATAAATAACCTTGAAATTGTTTACGCAAAATTATTTTTTCGCAATTGCGCAATATTATTGTATGACGTAATCCCAATAAATCTAGAAACTTATCACGGACATGAACCACTACAACTGTACAATGTTCTGGAGGGCGTTATTAGTGCGCAATTGTGAAAAATGACTTTTGCGTAAACAACCTTAAGGTTATCCAATTATCCAAAATATTACAATTATGAGAAGAAAAAAGACTATAAAATAATAAATAAACTTGAAGTTGTTTACGCAAATATCAATGTTCACAATTGCGCAAATTCATTATATAAAACTATCGAGAACAATATACAAACTTAGCACGAACATAAACCACTAGAACTGTACAATGTTCTGAAGGACGTTATTATTGCACAATTGTGAAAAGTGAATTTTGCGTAAACAATTCTAAGGTTATTTATCATCTAAATTATTATAGTTGTGAGAAAAACAAGGATGATGTATTGCTTCCTAATAAGATGATAAATAACCTTAAAGTTGTTTACGCAAAATTCATTTTTCACAATTGTTTTTTACAATTGCGCAAATTCATTATATGACATTATCCAGAACATACTATAAACTTCGCAAGAACGTAAACCACTACAACTGTATAATGTTCTGGAGGACGTTATTATTGCGCAATTATTGTAAATAATGACTTTTGCGTAAACAACTTTAAGGTTATTAATTATCCAAAATATTACAATTATGAGAAAAAAAAGATGATGTATTGCTTCCGTATAAAATAATAAATAACCTTGAAGTTTACGCAAATATCAAAAATGACTTTTGCGTAAACGACTTTAAGGTTATTAATTATCCAAATTATTACAATTATAAGAAGAAAAACGATGATATATTGCTTCCTTATAAAATAATAAATAACCCTGAAGTTGTTTACGCAATCTTTAATCTACAAACTTAGCACGGACATAAACCACTACAGCTTTACAATTTCATGAAGGACGTTATTATTGTTAAATTGTGAAAAATGAATTTTGCGTAAACAACTTCAAGGTTAATAATGATCCAAATTATTACAATTATAAGAAGAAAAACGATGATGTATTGCTTCCTTATAAAATAATAAATAACCTTGAAGTTGTTTACGCAAAATTAGTTTCTCAAAATTGCGCAATATTATAGTATGACGTCACCCATAATAATCTAGAAACTTAACACGGACCACGACATCTGTAGAATTTTCTGGATGATGTCATTATTTTATTGATTATTCAATCGATGATTTATTGCTCGTTTATAAGATAATAAATAACCTTGAAACTTTTAAGGCAAAATTCGTTTTTCACAATTGTGCAATATCATTATATAACGTCATTCATAACAATCTAGAAACTTAACACAAACACAAACCACTACAGCTGCAGAATCTTTTGGATGACGTTAATATTGCGCAATTGTATTGCTTCCCTACAAAATAATAAATAACCTTAACGTTGTTTACGCAAAATTCATTTTTCACAATTGCGCAAATTCATTATATGACACTATCCAGCACAATATCCAAACTTAGCACGGAAATAAAGCACTACAACTGTACAATGTTCTGAAGGACGTTATTATTGCGCAATTGTGAAAAATAAATTTTGCGTAAACAACTTTAAGGTTATTTATTATCCAAATTATTATAATTACGAGAAGACAAAATATGATGTATTCCTTTCCTATAAAATAATAAATAACCTTGACGTTGTTTACGCAAAATTAGTTTCTCGCAAGTGCGCAATATCATACTATGACGTCACCGATAACAATCTAGAAACTTAGCCCGAACACGATCCCCTGCAGCTGTAGAATGTTCTGGATGATGTCATTATTCAGCAATCGTCAGTAACGAATTTTGTGTAAAAAACTTCAAAGATATGATTATTTAAAGAATGGTTTATTGCTCTATTATGAGATAATAAGTTATCTTGAAGTTGTTTACGCAAAATTTGTTTCCTTTCAAATTTCGTTATGCAAAACATTCCAAAAACTAAGCTTCAAAATTCCAGCTGTAACAGTACCCCGGCGGCTCTTTTTTTAACCTAGTAGTTTAATCTTTTGCTCAAAATATCGGAAATGTATCCAGCTATACGTCCCTATAAATAAAATATTTAAATCCAGAACCTCTATAAGTTAATCTTCAACTTTGAAAATTTTCCACTTTTGGAATTCAATTCTATTTTCTGTGTATTCTATTAGGAAATATTCCACTAGGCGAGGTAACGAGCAAAAAACAGAACGCGATAGTTTCTGAGGAAAGGCGAGACAAAAGGTGTTTAACACCGTGGATAATTTGTCCTTAGTCAGGTTCTTTTAAGACATGTTTTCTGGGATGGGGGTAGGGAGTGGGACTGCTTTGTGAGAGTGGGTCAAGGCCTCGGACTTGGAACCGTAAAAGGCACCGTTTTCCAGGTAAACAGGTAAACTGTTAAAGTCGATGCAGTGGACAACTGGACATCGCATCGTCTGCGAGGATCATAGGTGGTTCTCTCTATCTCTGATGCAACCGAGCTGACCCACTCTGCTTTTCGGCTCAACACTTTGCCGGCCTGACCTCGACCTTGCCAAGTAGGAACCGCAATAAAAACCGCCATAAGACAGTTGGACCCTTCTCAGATTACGAAGATAACTTTAACCGAGTCCCCACTGACCGCCCATCATTCATCAGCCCTTCCACTTTTAGATTTAGAAGCACAATAGGGATGAAAGGAGGATCTTTTAGAATCAAGAAATAGATAGGCCTTAGATAGGCCATAAATAGAGTTGGACAGGGGGTCAGATACTTGAAGAGTATCTCTAATATTTTCTAGAGCTAGATCAGGGAATAGGACACAGCTAGACATAGGGCTGAACAGGTGCTGGGATGGATTAGAGGTATTTCTTGATGTTTCTAGGTTTGGATCAGCAAATAAGAGCTGAACAGGGGTTGTATACTTAAATCATCAGGAAGCAGGGCAAACCATCTGAGGAATCCACTCTAAATGGTCCTCAAGGTCTATCAAACCTTCATCTCTAATAGGTTAAAACTAGATTTGGTAATCATCAGATTAGAAAAGCATTCAATCGAAAGTCCAGATAGGCCTTCAGGTTTAACCATTCTGATAATTCACCCAACTAGGAATTACCTTGCAATGAAGATACTTCTCCAACTCTTGACCCTCAACTCGTCATCAATTCAAAGACCGTGATAGAACTATCTGAAAATTCGAATCCCCGATATAAAATTCCAATGGCTCATCGATAGAGGTCCTCGTCTGCGAATTCAGAGGCATTTCCGCTTGACGATGGTGTTTCGCATAGGCTGAACGTGTAGGCCCTAAGAATGCCGATTGCCGATTTAGCGCCGGGGAATGCTCGCGGCTAGAGACCCGCGTCCCGCACCGAGTGAGCAAGCTTGGGGTCCGGTCCCCGGAGTATAGGGACTGGCGATTATAAAGAACAGTAAAAAAGGAAAGAGAATGGAGTGTAGCCATCGTCGTTGGCTGCGTTTAAAAAACCAGTTGTGCGACCCAAGCCGACAGCAACTCTCGCAGGGCCCAGCGAAGAGCGAACTGAGCGCGTGGGCCGCACGGGCCCTATAGAGAGTATACTATAGCTATAGATAGAAGAACTCTTGCCTCTTTCAGTCTTGAATTCTGAGATCCTCCTTTCCTCTTTTATCCTCCTTTCCTCTTTTATCCTCCTTTCCTCTTTTCTGCTCCTTTCCTCTTTTCTCTTTTCTTGCCTCTTGACTCAGCAGAGAAAGACACTCAAGTCTCCAGTTTTTCGAACTCGTTGTGGGTCGACTCTATACGAATTTCCTCGCCCCCAAGTGACGTCATCTTAATCGCCGATCCGACAGAGTGAGCACGAGGTGCAACCAGAATTATGCAGATAGGATGCAAATCCGGACACGCCGTGACGCTAATCCGCGTCACAATATTGGAGGTAATTGGCCGAGAGTACGGTGACACTTGACTTTCTTTTTATCCCTAGCACTCAGCTCTTTCCAAACCGGAAGTCGAAACTTTACTTGTGTAGTGTGTTGTGTGGTCTCGGTTTTCGATTTTCTTCGAGAGGATGAGAGAGGTGGGGCCCAGATAAAGGATCGAGATGGGTGGGTTTCATTCATACGAAGGTCCAGCATTACCTTCTTTATCCGTTATCCAGAGAGAGATAGAGAAATATGGGGTTTAACCCATATTTTTTAAAAGGAGGAATTCTCAACGTGACTGTTATTTCTTTTTTTTTAATGCAAGCTAATTTTGCTTGCGACTTAAAGCGCTTTCGATAAGACTGGAATCCTCCTCCTCCTCCTCCTCCTCCCATTATTCTAAAAAAGAATTCTGTTTTTTTTTTCCCAAGAAACTTGCACTTTTTCTGGTTTTTATTCATCTTTTATGAAGATTCATCATTTAAGTTAAAAATTCATCTCGCAAATCAATGTTTTAACAAAAAATGTAACTGTGGTATTTTTTGTTTAAAATTGATGTCTTTTTTTTAAAGTTTAACTATTTTTTTGAATACACATGCATTTTTTTAAATCTTTCTATTTTGGTAGAATAATCTTCTTGGATTGAAAATAATATTTTTCATTAAAAATTGAATTATTGCGTTAAAAGCTAAACTCTTTTGTTGAAAATGATCTTCTTTTCATTGAAGATTCATAATTTTAGTTAAACATTCATCCCTTTGGTTAACAATGTAACAATTTTATTGAAAAAAATGTGTTTTAAATGAGAAATAATTTGTTGTTAACTAAAAATGTAACTATTTCAATTTTGGTTACAAATTTATATTTTATTTTTTCAATAAATTGGAAATTCCACTATTTAGCTGAATGTTGAAATCTTTTGCCAACATTATTTCTTTATTAAAGATTTATCATTTTAATTGAAAAATCATCTCTTTGATTAAATATTACACTATTTTGTTAAAAATTAATTGAATTCTGTAGTCGAGTTAATTTTTTGAACTGAAAATATAAATATTCCATTTTTGGTTAAAAATATAACCCTTGATTTAAAAGTTTAACAATTTAGTTGAAAATTTATCATCCTGCTTAACTATTAGATTAAAAATTGCTGTATTTTATCAGAAATTTATTATTTTAATTAAAAATTTGTCTATTTTCTTGAAAATTCGCTTATTTCTTTAATTAAAAATGTAACCATTTCATTTTTTTGATAAAAATTGAAGTTTTTAAAAAAAATTTGGTTAAAAATTTGACCATTTATTTGTTGGATGAACTTTTTGATTTAAAATCTATTTTATTCTTAGGAAAATTAATATATTTAGATTCAAATTCATCTCTTTATTAAAAATGTAATTATTTTGTTAAGAATTTGTTTATTTCTTTAATGCAGTATAAATATTTTTCATTGAAACTTTATCAATCTCATTTTCAGTTATAAAATTAAATTTGTTTTAAATTTATTTCAAATAATTATCAAGATAATTAATCAAGAATTTATTTAACTCTATCTTTTTGATATAAAATTTGGGCTAAAAATTTATCTGTTTAGTTGAAAATAAAATTTTTTGTTGAAATATTATCTTTTTTGGTCGAAAATTATTCTTCTTTTGGTTAAAAAATAACTCTAATATGAATGAATGTCTTCAACGATTACAAAATTACGAAAAATATTCTGCCTCTGACTTAAATACCTCTCGATAAATACGAAATCTTCCTCCTCCCCATCCTCCTCCTGCTCATATTTTTTCTCACCCTGCTTCTACTCCTCATTTTCCTCCTTCCCCTTCTATTCATCCCCAAACCCCTCCTTCTCCTTCTCCTTTGCATCCTGATTCTCCTTCTCATCCTCCCCATCCTCCTCCTGCATATATTCCTCCTCACCCTGCTTCTTCTCCTCATTCTCCTGCTTACCCTCCTACTCATATTCAACCCCCTCCTTCTTTTCCTCATCCAGTTTCTCCTCCTCATTATCCTCCTCCTCCTCCTCCACTACCTCCTCCTCGGTGAGAGAAGAAATCTGAAGGAGCCTTTTTCTACTTTTCCCTATTTGGTTGAAAATGGATCTTTTTGGTTCATATTCCAAGTGTGGTTGGAAGCTAAACTCTTTTTTTCTATTTTTTTTTAAATGCAGATTTATCATTGTAGTTAAAAATTGAAATATTTTGTTTAAGAATTTTTTTTATTCATTTGGATGATATTTCATTTTTTAAACTGGAAAATGTAACGATTGCATTTTTTGTTCCAGATGTACATCTTTTATTCGAAAGTTGAATTTGTT
The DNA here is from genome assembly GCA_010014905.2 of Druon quercuslanigerum. Classification (NCBI taxonomy): domain Eukaryota; kingdom Metazoa; phylum Arthropoda; class Insecta; order Hymenoptera; family Cynipidae; genus Druon; species Druon quercuslanigerum. The sequence continues at coordinate 6,029 of JAAAKG020176133.1, read as the reverse complement.
GTTTCACAATGCATGCATTATGTTATTAAAAATCCGAGTACTTTGGTAGAAAATTAATGTTCTTGGATTGAAAATCCTCTTTTTGATTCAAAATGGAACAATTTTGTTGCATTTTTTTCTTTGGCTGAGAAAAAATTTTTTTTTTAACGATAAATGTAACAATTTCATTTCTTTTAATGTATCTCTTCTTTAAAAATTCAAATACTTAGTTGAGGCATTATAATTCCCAATCTTTAATTCCTATTCTTTAATTCTCCACGTCATTGTTATTTTTTTTTAAATTGTCCCTATCTCTGACATGCGTGAATGAATTCGTCGATTTCAAAATTTCGAAACTTTTTCTGCCTCTGACTTAAAGCCCTCTCGATAACCCTGGAAACCTCCTCTCTTGAGAGAAAGGACTCAGAAGAGGAACCGCTAAAATAGTAAAACCGTCCAAGAAGCGTCGAGCAAACAAATAACGAATACTTGGAAGTTGGAACGAATCTTCGACGCAATGGCTGTTCCCTCTTCTGTGTGGTGTGCACACACGTGAAGGTGTGTTGCGTCGAGTATCATGCGTGGCTCAAAGCTTGCTTACCTCAACCTCAACCTCGCTCTCTGTCTGTCTCTCTCACTCTCTCTCCCTCTCTCTCCTTTTCCCAGTTCTCTCCATATTTTCCTCTCTCTCAATCCCTCTCTTCCTCCTTTTAATACATCTCTGTATTTTCCTCTCTCTCACTCTCTCTCTTCCTCTTTTACATACAGCAACCATATCTCTATCTTTCTCAGATTTTTCTACCAGTCTGCCCACAACTCACAGCTTCTACGAGTTATGTACAATACGCAAGAGACTGAAAACTACGCACGAACAAGTCGAGATGGTCCAAGTGACTAACGCGGGAAAAACATTGGCGTCACATTTCAATATCGTTCAAGTTTAAATTGGGGATTTTTGTCTTTTGTTAAAATGTAGTGCTTGAAACTATTGAGCGGCCTTTTTTCACTCCTCTAACTTTTTCTATCTCCATCCATTCTCCCGGCTACTCTTCCCTTAAAATTTTATTATAATCTTGCCATCCTCCCACTCTCATGACTCCCCTACCTCTTCATGCACTTTGCATTTTCTCTTCCTATCCTTCTACCAGTAGACTGATTCTTTTACTTCATTTTTATCTATCCTTGACCAACTATTCTCTCACATCCTCTTTCAAGATATTTTGGCAATCCTCATTTAACTTACAACATTTATAGTAGCTTGATTCCTCTATCTCTTATTCTATGTATCTATCACCTACCTTGTTTTATCTCTTTTTCCTTATTTCTCATAGTACAGACCTCCTTGTCTTATCCCTCGATCTCTAAAAACCTGTTTTTTCCTATTTTTCCAATCATGATTAACTCTACGACCGTCTCTCCTCTTTCTTCTGTCTCTTTGCAAAATCTTATCGCTAACTCCTACCCCTTTCTCTCCCTAACTTCTATTTTTAATCTTCTTCTTATTTCCTTTATCTGTTTTATCACGCCCGCCACTTTCTTAATCACTTCCCTAATGCCCTTCTTTCTCCGCTCGCATCACTATATCATGCGCTATTAGTTATGTCTTTTCATTTTCCTATCGTTACTCCAGCCCATTCTTTAATTTTGGTCTTCTCTTCTAAATCTGTAATTCAGACATTAAACTTAAACCTTCTCTTACCATATTTTCTCCATAGAATTAACTCTATTTATTTCTTTCGCCTCTCTGATACAATTGTCATATACATCCTTTATAATGGTATCAACGCTATTCCTCTATAATCTTTAACGCCTCCTTTTAATTCTTTCACTATTGGTACCACTATTTCTTCTATCCATATAACTGACCCTCTCCTCTTTATCTCCTTTTGAACATTATCTGCCCCACGTCTAAAATTCCTTCGTCTAGTATTTATAAACTTCATTTTAAATTACATCTATACCTGCTGCCTTTCCATCTTTCATCGGTCCTTTCGCCCTGAATTACTTTTTCTTTCACCCTTTTCCTTTCTGTTTTTCCTTTCTTTCGTAATTTTCTTTTTCACTCCTTTTAACACTTTCATAAAACATTTTCTCTATTCTAATACTTTCAACTTCTGGTTAACTCTTTTCCTTTTTTTCCTTTCTGTGTTTACTACTTTCCATACTCCATCCTCTATGCAAGCCTTTCCCGCCTCTTACTCAAACCTTTTATTTTCTTCCTGTTTTTTATTACATAATTTATTATACTCTTTCTATTTCATATAAAGAATTGAGGCATGAAGAGAGAAATTACGCAGGAAATAGCCAAACTCAGAAAACAAAGAAATCTAATAAAAAGGTAGAGGGCCTGGAAAGTAGAATGGAGAAGATTGAAAGTTCCAACAGGCAATTTGGTGGGGGTGGGGGGAGATCGATAATTAGGATAAAGAAATTTTTAGAAAAATAAAGTAAAGAGAAAAAAGAGAAAGTAAAAGAGAGGAGAGAAGGCATATGATGATAAATAGTCTAAGATTAGAGGGGAAGGTTAAGGTAGAGGTATAGGAAGTGAGAGATGTAGAAAATAAAGGAGGAAGTGGAGAGCAGATGGCAGTGTTGAAATTGAAAAGTAGGGAACATAAGGAGGAAAAGATGAAAAAAGGCTTTATATGGCAATATAGAGAGAATATAGGATTAGATGTAGGAAACGAAGAATAAACATAATTTAAGGAAAAGTGCAAAACAGGAAAGAAGAATGGGAAAATTAAGGTGGGATAAGTATAGAGAAATAATGATAGAAGGCATACGGTTGGATTGAGACAAAGGAGGGAAGAGTTAGTAAAATGTGAGAGGACAAGGGAAAAGATGAGAAAGGAACGGAAATTATTAGATAGTGAAAGAAAAAGAGATATAAAATAAAAGAAGCAAAGAATGGAAGATTTTCTACTGGATTGTGACTGGCTTGGAAAAAAGATATGTTTATGAAAAATGTAGGGCAATGTAAGGTTGTGGTAATGATGATGATGTATCTAGAAAAAATTAATTAAAGAGAGTAAAAGAAGTGAAGGAAAAGTAAAGGAAAAGAAGAAAAATGTAGAAATGGGTTGAAAAATCAAAAACAAGAATGAACGAAAAGAGAAAATTGTAGGAGATGAGAGGTAGAAGATCTGAGGGAAACATATTAACGGGTATCTAGAGGGTAAAACAGAGGTGTTAATAGAGCTAATAAAAGGAAAAGAAGGAGGCATGAAATTAAGCATAGGGAGAGACTTGAAATGCAAGAACAGGAGAAAGAGGAAAAAAAGGTTTAGGTGACGAACGGAAAGGTACGAAAGAAAAGTAGAAAGTAGAGAAAAAGAGGAAATTACTGAATAAATTGGAGGAGTGATAGGGAAGATCAGAACCACGGAAAATAGGCAAACAAGATGAGAAATAAAATAAAGTTGGAGAAGGTAATTAGTCAGCAGAGGGAATAGAAGAGTTTATGGAAGAAATCAAGATGGTGATAATAGAAGAGGGAAATATACGCAAAGACATAGAAATAGTGATAGGATTAGTGAAAAGAATATTATTAAATACAGTTAATTTCAGATTCATTTCCTAATTCGCTTAATTCTTATGAAGAAGTAAATGGATAAAACTGGAAAAGAGAAGTAGGGGGAGGGGGAGAGGAAGTGATGAAGGAAAAATATTGAAATGGGATTAAGAGAGGAGAATTAGGGACTGAGGAAGTAAGAGGAGGAAGTAAGTGAAGATAAGCGTTAAAATAAGAACTAAAGGTTCAAAAGAAGTAGTGAAGGGAGGTAAGAAGGTTGAAAGTAGGGAGTAGAGAGTAGAGAGGGTAGAGAGTAGGGAGTAGAGAGGAATTATGTGGAAAGGGCGTTAAAGGAGGGAAAGGTAACTGACCAAAGGGGATGTAGGGATAGCAAATAAGATGTGAAGCATAGGGATAGAAGTATAAGGATAGGGACTATGAGGATAGATCGTGAAGGAAAAGAAAGGGGTGTAAAGTAAAAAAAGGCAATTCAGGGGGGGGGAGGTAGTGATGAGAAGAAACGGAAGATGTGGAAATAAAAGTAGACTGCAGGGGAAAGACTAGACAGGAAATAGATAGAGGACGTAGGGAGGTGATAAAAAACAGGGTAGAGGGAGTTCAGGACAAATAGGAAAAGTTTAAGGAAGGGAGTGTAGGGGATGGTATGGCAGGGCAGGGAAGGGGAGTTGAGGAGAGGGGTTTGAAAAGAAAGGGTGGAGGGGGAGTGATAGAGGAGGGGGATATAGGATAGATTTGTCTAATGTCCTGATGGGCTATCAGTACGTTTTTACCTTATTTGTTAAAAATAATTATATAATAATTTTTTTTTGAAATCACAAGACTAATGAGACAATTTGACTAAATAAAATGAAATGTCTTTCCCTTGAACTTGTCTACAAGTTTCACATATTTCGTTGCGAATGTCGCAACTAAGCTGACGAATTACGACAAACCTGTTCTCTGGTAATGACAGTAGCTCGGATAGAAAAAGAGCTGAGTGTATAGTTGGGTATGCCTAACAAGCAGTGACTGCCTGATTGATTCAGGTGATCATTATCCAATCAGAACAATTACACGGACAACCAAACGTAGCTTTTTTACCTGAGATGGTTACCTTTTAGGAGAAATAAACACGAGAAATTTTAATTATAAAAAAGGATCCTCCTTCGAGTGAAAAAAAAAATGTTCGGACCTCTTAACTCGACTTTATAAGGAATCGCTTACAGCAGAGACGCATGAAATTGGAATGAATAACATTCTATTCGATCAGAAGACGAGTTCTTTAAAAATGCGATTGCGTAAAAGGGAAAATACGTGGAAGGTTAGAGAGAAGAGTGATGGGCATTGATAAATTGTTATCGACTCCTAACGGTGGAAAATATTCTATTTACTGAATCCTGGATCTTGGTCTTTGAGAGATGATTTTCTAAGACAAGAAGCTAAAAGCAATTTATCAAGAAGAAAATCATTGCAAAGTTTTGTAAAAATCTTTCGAGAATTAAATGTCAAAGAGACTTGTCAAAGCCTATTTTTCCATTTTCTATTTATTTATTTATCAATGGAGAATTTATTTAAACAATTTAAAATTGTTATTGGGTATGAATTCTTGGTAGAAAAATGGTTAATATATCTATTTCTTGACTTAATTTGTTTATAATTTTAATAATTCCTTCAGATTTCAAAAAAATGATAAATAAATATTGTTTTTCATCCATTAGGACTGTTAATTTGGTTAAAAATGTCAAGTATGTTGTTAAATAAAAAATAAATTGAAAAATTGGCTCTCACAAATCTCTCTCAAATTTAATTATCTTTCATAAAAAAAAAATTAATAGGATCAAAATTCTAAGTTCGGGAATAATTTCTCAAACATAAAATAATTTTTTGATTTTCAGTCCCATGAGCCTTAAACACCCCTTATAGATTAAAAATTTGGTTTTGTGAGTTTTGTTCCTGAATTGTTAATTTTTTGCGTTTTTTTTTTTTAGTAAAAATTATTTTAGACAGATAAAATATTACATTTTACTAATAATAAGATATTTCCAAACGAAAATTTAAATCATTAATGAAACGATTTATTATTTATTACTTTATCCTCTTAGAATAATGATATAAAGTTGCGTTTTCTTCAGAAATTTATAACTTTTGCCAACTTTTCAGTTACTGTTGTACTAGTTAATAAAAGTTAACAAACTTAATTGTTTAAATATATTTTTTTGTAACAATATTTTCTCAAAATAGTGTCAGAATGTTGCAGCTTTTTCTGAAAATGTTATTATTTTTCCAACTTTTCACTCAAAGTGCGCTAGTAAATATTAAAATCTAACAATAATAATTGTTTAAATAATTTATTCATAATTAAAAATTGTATTCTTGTAGAATAAAGGCAAAAAGTTGCGTTTTACCTAAATTTATAACCTCTTTTTAACGCTTCACTGAAGGTATAGTGAAAATTGATAATATTTAACAAAAATAATTGTTTAAACAATTTAATATTATTCACAACTTGATTCTTTTAGAATAACGTTAGAAAGTTGTG
>JAAAKG020176132.1:26854-52754 GCA_010014905.2 Druon quercuslanigerum | reverse complement strand
AGAATAAATAACAATGTTAGATTTTCTTGGTTTTGTGTTAAAGCTCGTTTTATTGGGGGTGGGGGGGGGGGGCAGGGTTCGCCTCGTCTCGCACTTTCCTTGCTGCTCAATAGGCACACTCGATACTTAAACAGTCAGGTTCATGTAAACCGTTTCCAATAAGGATGCATAATATTGCGCAATATACTCGACTGAGTACTCGCGCACTGCGGGACTTCCTAGGAATTCCGAGGCGACTGCCCGATGAGAAACTGTATAGACCAGAAGTTCTAGGCGTATTAAATTGAATTATTTTTGTGTCAGAATTTTAATTTTTTTAATAATATAAATATTTTTAAAAATCAATCTTTTTAGTAGAAAATGTATCTTTTTGATTGGAAATTTATTTTTTCGATTAAAATTTTTTTTATTATTGGGAATTAATTTTTCTGACTGCAAAAAGTAACTATTTAATTTTTTGGCGAAAATCTATCTTTCTTGATAACAATTTAATCTTTTTTGTTGATAATTAATTTCTTTGACTAAAAATTTAACTATTTTGTTGGAAGTTCGGTATTTTTTTTGAGAATAAATATTTTTGAATTAAAATTTAACTATTCCATTTTTTGTTTGACATTTATCTTCTTTAGTTGAAAATTCTCCTGTTTTGTTGAAAATTTTGGTATTTTTTTAAAGCGTAGTCTTTAGTGGCAAAATGTATTTTGTTGAGACTTTTTTTTGCTTTAAAATTTATTTCTTTGATTATAAATCAGCTTTTTAAAAACTAAGTTAATTTTTGTCAGCGATAATTTAACTATTGCATTTTTTGTCAAAAATTATATTTTTCGATAGATGTTTAATATTCTTAGTTAAAAATTGATATGTGTTTGTTTAAAAATTTAAGGGCTGTGTTCAAAATTAACTTATTTTGTTGACAAATTATCTTTGTTTGCATTTTTTTGCGTTAAAAAATATTTTATTTTTGGTCGAAGATTCATTATTTTATTTAAATATTAATTTCTTAATTTTTAATTCAATAATTCCTGAATTTTTCTTAGTTTCCTAGATTTAACTATTTTGTTATAATTTTTTTTGGACTTCAAAAATAATTTGAAAGACATGGTTTAATTTTTGTAGCAAATTAAAAAAAAATCATAGATAATATAGAAAGGGTCTTGCGAAAGAAAAAATCTACCTAAAAATATTCAGTTTCTGTCGATTTTTAATTTTTTTTTAATTTATTGAAACGCTTTTATTAAAAAAAAAGAAAGTAAATTTTTTTCGAGTTTTTAGCGCTATATAAAAAATAATTTGTTAAGTAAATTATTATTGTTTATGTATACATATATTTTTTTATATTAATACAAGCGAGTTGCGGTTTTTTCTGAAAATAGTAACTTTTTGCTCACTTTTGAATCAAAGCGAAGTAATGATTAATTTCAGATAAGAAAAATAATTGTTCAAGTAATTTATTATTATTTTTAATATTATTCTTTTTTCTTAGCAATAAAAAGTTGTGGTGTCTTCTTAAATTCTCAACTATTTGTCTATTTCTAACTCAAAGTGACTTATTAATTAATTAAATTTAGCAAAAATAACTGTTTAAACAAATTATTATTGTTTATAACAAGATTCTTCTTTAATCATGCCAGATTGCTGCAACTTTTTTCAATTTTTTTATTTTTTACATACTTTTTACTTAGTGAAGTAATAAATCATCAAGTTAACAAACCTAGTGATTTAAACAAAATAAAAGTATAAATAAAAGTTTATTTTTTAAATTTCTTTTTAAATTTCATTTATTATTATAAAAATCTTACTGAAAAGTAGAAAAAAGTTAAACTTCGCATCTAACTAAATTTTTATTGAAATACGAATAAAAATAATAATAAATTAACAATAATTAATTAAATAATACGCTCTTATTGGAATTTTGACAAAAAGTTAGAGAAAATGAAGAAAGCAACCTAAAAAATATTGAGAAAGAATGTATCTAAACTATTAAATAATTTAAAGAATTAAAAGGAATTTAGAAGAATTCAAGGAATTCAATGAAATCAAGAAATTCTAAGAATTTGGAGAATTTAGAGAATTGAGAATATTTCAAGGAATTCAGGAGATTTTGTCAATTCAAAGAATTTCTCGAATTTCGAATTTTCTAAGAATTCAGGAAATTCAGAATATTGCAGAATTAAGATATTTTTTCTAGTTAAAAATTCAGCTGTTTTTTTGGAAAATTACTGTGTTTTTTTATTTTTAATAGTTACAAAGAGGATAAAAAATTTAAATTTTTAAAAGAAATCGCAACTGTCTAGCTAAATTTTTATTAAAATATGAATAAAAATAATAATAAATTGTTTAAACAATTAATATCCTCAACAATAATTAATTAATTAACTGGCTCTGGTTGAAAATTTGACAAAAAGTTTGAGAAAATGAAGAAAGCAACCTAAAAAATATTGAGAAAGAATTTATCTAAACTATTAAATAATTTAAAGAATTAAAAGGAATTCAAAAGAATTCAAGGAATTCAATGAAATCAAGAAATTCTAAGAATTTGGAGAATTGAGAATAATTCAAGGAATTCAGGAGATTTTGTCAATTCAAAGAATTTCTCGAATTTCGAATTTTCTAGGAATTCAGGAAATTCAGAATATTGCAGAATTAAGATATTTTTTCTAGCTAAAAATTCAGCTGTTTTTTTGGAAAATTACTGTGTTTTTTTATTTTAATTAGTTACAAAACGGATAAAAAATTTACATTTTCAGAAAAAATCGCAACTGTCTACCTAAATTTTTATTGAAATACCAATAAAAATAATAATAATTTGTTTAAACAATTAATATCCTTAACAATAATTAATTAATTAACTCGCTCTGAATGAAAATTTGACAAAAAGTTTAACAAAATGAAGAAAGCTACCTAAAAAATATTGAGGAAGAATGTATCTAAACTATTAAATAATTTAAAGTATTAAAAGGAATTGAGAAGAATTCAGAAGAATTCAAGGATTTCAGAAGAATTCAAGGAATTCAAGAATTTCTAGGAATTCAGAGACTTCAGAGAATTGAGAGAATTGAGAATATTTGAAGGAATTCAGGAGATTTGGTCAATTCAGAGAATTTCTCGAATTTAGAATTTTCTAGGAATTCAGGAAATTCAGAATATTGCAGAATTAAGATATTTTTTCTAGTTACAAATTCAGCTATTTTTTGGAAAATTAATGTGTTTTATTATTTCACTAAGTGCAAAGTAAATAAAAAGTTTAAATTTTCAGAAGAAACCGCAACTATCTACCTAAATTTTTATTGAAATACCAATAAAAATAATAATAAATTGTTTAAACAATTAATTTTCTTAACAATATTTGATTAATTAACTCGCTCTTATTGAAAATTTGAGAAAATGAAGCAAGCTCCCTTAAAAATATTCAGAAAGAATTCATCTCAACTAGTAATTAATTTAAAGAATTAAGAGGAATTCAGAAGAATTCAAGGAATTCAAGAATTTCTAGGAATTAAGAGATTTCAGAGAATTGAGAGAATTGAGAATATTTGAAGAATTCAGGAGATTTAGTCAATTCAAAGAATTTCTCGAATTTAGAGTTTTCTAGGAATTCAGGAAATTCAGAATATTGCAGAATTAAGATATTTTTTCTAGTTAAAAATTCAGCTATTTTTTGGAAAATTAATGTGTTTTATTATTTCACTTAGTGCAAAGTAAATAAAAAGTTTAAATTTTCAGAAGAAACCGCAACTATCTAGCTAAATTTTTATTGAAATATCAATAAATTGTTTAAACAATTAATTTTTATAACAATAATTAATTAATTAACTCGCTCTTATTGAAAATTTGAGAAAAAGTTTGAGAAAATACAGAAAGCTACCTAAAAAATATTGAGAAAGAATTGATCTAAACTATTAAATAATTTAAAGTATTAAAAGGAATTCAGAAGAATTCAAGGAATTCAATGAAATCAAGAAATTCTCAGAATCTGGAGAATTTAGATAATTGAGAATATTATAAGGAATGCAGGAGATTTGGTCAATTCAGAGAATTTCTCGAATTTAGAATTTTCTAGGAATTCAGGAAATTCAGAATATTTCAGAATTAAGATATTTTTTCTAGTTAAAACTTCGGCTATTTTTTGGAAAATTAATGTGTTTTATTATTTTACTAAGTACAAAGTGGATAAAAAGTTTAAATTTTCAGAAGAAATCGCAACTATCTAGCTAAATTTTTATTGAAATATGAATAAAAATAATAATAATTTGTTTAAACAATTAATATCCTTAACAATAATTAATTAATTAACTCGCTCTGGTTGAAAATTTGACAAAAAGTTTGAGAAAATGAAGAAAGCTACCTAAAAAATATTGAGAAAGAATTTATCTAAACTATTAAATAATTTAAAGTATTAAAGGGAATTCAGAAGAATTCTAGGAATTCAGAGAATTCAGAATATTTAAGGAATTTGAGGAATTCAGAGTAATCAAGGAATTCAAAATATTCAAGGATTTCAGAGAATGAAGAAAAATCAGTCTTTTAATAAAATGTCAGGAATTTAAAGAATTCGAAGGGTTCAGAGAATTTGAAGAATTCAGAGAATTTGAAGAATTTCAAATATTCAGAGTATTTTAAGAATTTAGAAAATTTGAAGAATTAAAAATAATTAAGAAATTCATAGATTTTCACGGATTCAAAAAATGCAAGGAACTACAAATATTCAAAGAATTCTGAGAATTCCAAATTAGGGGGATTCAGAGATTTTGAGTATTTCAAAAAATTAAACGATTTAATTGAAGTTAGAGAATTTCCAAGAATTTAGAGAGATTAGCCAATACAAGGAACTTCAGATTTTTAGAATATTCTATGAATTGAGGGAATTCAGAGAATTCGAGAATTTCAAGGAATTCAGAAAATTCGAGAATATCAAGGAATTCAGAGAAATCAAGAATTTTTAAAAATTTAATTTTTATTGCTCTAAACATAAAACTCTTATTTAAAAAAAATAAATGAATATTTTTTATTTCAAGTTTTAAAAGTTGTGAATTATTAGTTTAAAAGGCTTTAAATTTTATAAGGTACCATTTTTTAGTGACTCAAAATTCAAAAAATTTCAATTTGAAATTTCTCCATTTTTGCAAATATTATTTTTAATATTTTTCACCCTAGGTCGAAAAAGAATTACTTTTTAGTCACAAATGAAAATTGAACAATTCAAAAAGAATTAAACACGATAGATTCTTTTTGAAAATTTCGGAAATCTTTTTATATATTCTCTTTGAATTATTTTTTACAGAAAAAGTCATTTTTAGTTTTTTCTAGGAATTTGGATTTAAAAAATTATTCTTTCGAAACCTTTTAAAATTCCTAAAAGGCTTCTGATTTTTTTCCAGAATCTCTAAATATGTACGTTTTATTTTAAATGTTTTGGAATAATTTTAAGTTTTAATAAGTGTTCAATTGTTACTTTTTACTAAAAAAAATTTTTTATTCGCCTAAATATTCTTTCACAACTGATTTTTTAAAATAAAAAATCGTTTTTAATTTTCTTAGTATTTTTTCAAAATAATTCTTTTTCGATGTAAAATAATTTTTTTTTTATTAAAAGGTAATTTCTTTCTTTAAAAATAACTTATTTTCTTACAAACTATTTTTTTACAAATTAGTTTTTATCTGATTTATTTAAATATTCATATATTTTGTTAAAAATTTGCCTTCTTCTAAAAAAAAATTAACCTTTTTTGTGGAAAATTCAACTGCTAGGTTAAAAATTGTATTAAAAATTTTAATATTTGGTTGAAAATTTATGTATTTTGTTAAAAAAAATTCTTTTTGGTAGGGACTTTATTTTTTTGGTTAAAAATTTATTTTCTAAGTTGAAATTTAATTTTTCGCTAAAATTACAACGATTCCAGTGTTTGTTGAAAATTTATCTCTTTGACTGATAATTTAACAATTTGTTGCTGTTTTAACAATTAATTTCTGTGACTTGAAATTGAACTATTCTATCTTTTGTTCAAAATTTATCTTTTTTAGTTAAAAATTCCTATTTTGTTGAAAAATTTGTCTTGTTTGGTAAAAAATTTATTATCTGGTTGACAATGCAACCATTTGGTTAAAAATTTTCTTTGGTTTTTTATGAAAGGTGCAAAATTTTAGTACAGAAAATATGTCTTTTTTTAAATATTTAACAAGTTTGTTTGATAATTAATTTTTCTCTTGTTTTTAAACTAACTAAATAAATATTACCCAAAATGTATAAAATTTTTCCAATTTTGGAAAGTTATACTTGACTGTAATCTTGTTACTTTAGTAGAAAAAAAAACAAATAAAAAATCAGCTATTTGTATTAATTTTATTTGGTTGTTAACTTTTGGACATTTTTTAACAAAAAAGTACAAATTAAAAAAAATAGAGTTTCAGTAATATTGTAATTTCTTGTAAACTTTTCTTCTCTAGGGCAGATGTATATCTATTGTTCAAAATTTTCTACTAATATTGATAAATTGTTTTGAAATTATTTAAACAAATAATAATCTGTAACTAGAGACTGAATTTAAAAAATAACGAGATAAACAATTATATTTGTTTGAAAAATAAATTATTTCATACATTGTGAAATTTGATCCGAATGATAATATTATATTAAAAAGCACATTGAAGAGACGGCTTTAAGAATATCAATGCCAAGCTTTGATTACAATTAAAGTTAAAGCAGGTGATATTTTTAATGAAAATTCAACATTTATATAAATTTCAAATTCTACAATCTCATTACGAAAATTTATTTTTATAGTTCCCCCTTTATTTCCAGATGTCTTGAATCTTTTTCCTAGGATGTCGGCTTATCCCTTTTCTCATCTCATCTTAAGTACAGGAAGGATATTCAAACCAAACGGAAACTTGATGCCTTCTTGTGATAAAATTTCAACTTTTTCTTCTATCCTCGTTTTATATTTCATGTATAACTAAATTAAATTTACTAAGATATTATAATTTGTAAATAGAAAAATATAAGTGCGAAATGCTACAGAACATCTTGGTTTCCTCATTGGTTTTGACTTGTTAAAATTTCGTTTTCCTGTGATATAAATAAATTTTTTATTTGGCATAAAAATGTTATGTTTACAAAAAAATCTTTGGGTAACAAATTTAAAAATTTTAGTTTTTATAGCAAAATTTTGCAACATAAAATTTAAATCTTCTTTAAATAAGTTTTAACAGTCAATACTGAATTTTCGGATCAAAAATCTTTCAATCCATCTTTGCATACTGTTAATCCTTAATTTCTAAACTGAAAAGTGAATTAAAAATTGGTTGCCTTAAGAAAAAATTATTGATCTTCTAAAATATTCGATTTTTCTTAAGCACAATTCCCTGGATTTCAATAAAAAATATTATAAAAAGCTTTTTAATTTGATTGAGAAACAAACTAATGTTCAAGAACAAAAATTTAAAGCACAATATTCTTTAAGGAGGGAGAGAGAGATCCGTAATTTGAAAATCTAAGAGTTTTTTGTCTAAATTTTATTGCTTGATACTCGTTTTCTATATAATCATAAAAAATTTTCCAGTTTAATTTGAATATCGGATGTTAAAAAATAATTTTAATTTCGAAATATTTTAAATACAAATTATTAACTTTTAAATTTACTGATTTGGAATAAAGATTTGTAAAGAGGTAAAAGTTGCAAGTGGTCACCCAAAATATTATACTTCAAAAAAAGGTAGTGAAGTGAAGTTTAAATATTAAAATAAAAATCTAAACTTTTATTTACTTTTAATTTAATTTCTTCAATTTTAGAAACATGTACGGATAAATTTTTGAACTATTGGTTCCCTAAAGAGGAAATTGTATTGCACAAATTTGATTGTTGGTGTAGCATTAAAAATCATAGTTTTAAAAATTAAAAAAAACACACACAAGTAATTTAAATTAAAGAATAGCCACCCGAAGAATACCTTCTACCACAGATCTTCCTCTCCGAAACGTCGAATGCGGACTGACATAATCGGTCCTTCGGATCTGCAGTCTAGGCCAGAATTTAAATTGAACTTCTGACAGTAGAAAATTTCAGAGAGGCAAGCAGATTCGACTCTGTTCTCAAGCAGATTTGTTTTCAAGTCGCGTATTAGACGCGAGTCGTGTCTTCAAAGCTATGCTTCGAAGACGACGGCATCGATATGAAGAAACGTAAGTACGTTGGTACATTGTACTTGGTTATGGGAACTGAGGAGGTCAAGAGCGATTTTAGGTGGGGATGTTTGGATGCAAAGCAAAAGCTACTATTGCTTATTGCCATTATAGATGACGCAGACAATGTATATAAAAGCGCTTCAATCTCATCATCAGTCATCAGTTCTTCAGTGATCCTCTGGTAAATAAACATGGTTTGCAAGGTAAGTTAGAAAACCAAAAAGGGAAACACCTTTAGGATTCAAAATATTAAGAATTTTCAATTTAAAATTGGGTAGGAACAAACTCTAACTTTCAATTTACTACTGTACTTTATGATAAATAGTTATGATTATTATCATCTGGTAGAGACAAATAACATCTTAATTTGGTAGTAAAAAACTTTAACTTTCAGTTTACTAATGGTATTACCGAAATATACCTATGCTAATTATCATCTGGTTGTAGACAATCCGTTTTCTATGAAGAAATTCACTAATAGCGGACAATCAAAAACTATAGCAAAGAAAAATAACAAACCAATTTGGTGGTAACAAATTATAACTTTCAATTTATCATTGTACTTTCCGAAATACACCAATGCTAATTTTCATCTAGTTGTAGGACATTCGTTTTTTAAAGAAATTCACTAATAGTGGTCAATCAGAAACTATAGGAAAGAAAAATAACAACCCAATTTGGTAGGAACAAACTCTAGCTTTCAATTTACCATTTCACTTCACAATATCTACCTGTGCTAACTTTGGTAATTATCATCTGGTTTTAGAACATTCGTATTTTTAAGGAATTCAAAATTTATATGATTAATTGTTTTATTATATTGTTAATTGTTCAAGTTCTATTCATGTGGTTTGCAAGGTAAGTCAGAAAAAAAGGGAAAGATCTTCTGAATTCAAAACCTTAAGAATTTTTAATTTAAACTTTAGCAGGGACAAACTATAACTTTTAATTTACCAATGTAATTTATAATAAACAGTTATAATTATCATCTGGTAGCGACAAATAACAACTTTATTTGGTATTAACAAACTATAACTTTTAATTTACTAATGGTATTGCCGAAATATACCTATGCTAATTATCATCTGGTTGTAGACAATTTGTTTTTTAAAGAAACTCACTAATAGCGGTCAATCAGAAACTATCGTAAAGAAAACTTACAACAAAATTTTGTAGGAACAAACTCTAACTTTCAATT
Source organism: Druon quercuslanigerum (assembly GCA_010014905.2). Classification (NCBI taxonomy): domain Eukaryota; kingdom Metazoa; phylum Arthropoda; class Insecta; order Hymenoptera; family Cynipidae; genus Druon; species Druon quercuslanigerum. Next base: position 43,374 of record JAAAKG020176132.1, on the reverse strand, counting down.
TACCATTACATTTCACAATATCTACCTATAATGATTATCATCTGGTTGTAGAACATGCTCTTTCTAAATAAATTTTCTAACCCTTTTTAAAAGTGTAATTAACCATCTATTTAGTAAAGAAAAATAACATCCCAATTTGGTGATAACAAACTATAACTTTCAAATTAACATTGTACTTTCCGATATGTACCAATGCTAATTATCATCTAGCTGTAGGAGATTCGTTTTCTAAAGAAATTCACTAAAAGTGGTAAATCAGAAACTATAGTAAAGAAAAATAAAAAACCAATTTGGTAGAAACAAACTATAAATATCAATTAACTAATATACTTCCCCTATGGTAATAATTATCTGGTTATAGAACATTCGTTTTCTCAAGAAATTCAATCTTTCCTTCAAATGTTCTATTAGCGGTCAGTCTGAAACTATGGTAAAGAAAAGTAACATCCTAATTTGGTGGTAAAAAACTATAGCTTTGAATTTATCGTTGTACTTTCCGAAATATACCAATGCTAATTATCATCTGGTTGTAGAACATGCTCTTTCTAAAAAAATTTTCTATCCCTTTTTAAAGTTTACTTAACCGTCTATTACAAGCTTTACTAAAGATAAATAATAATCATGTTTTGTAGGAACAAACTATAACTTTCAATTTACCAATATAAATCATCTATGGTAACAATATCATCTGGCTGAAGAACATTCATTTTCTCAACAAATCCAATCTCCCTTTCAAAAGTTCTATTAGCGATCAATCAGACGCTATAGTAAAGGAATATTACATCCCAATTTGGTGATAACAAATTATAGCTTTCAATTTATCATCGTATTTTCCGAAATATACCAATGCTAATCATCTAGCTGTAGGACATTCGTTTTGTAAAGATATTAACTAACAGTGGTCAATCAGAAACTAGTTTAAAGAAAAATAACAAACCAATTTGGTAGAAACAAACTATAAATTTGAATTTTCTAATATAATTCACCTATGGTAATAATAATCTGGTTGTAGCCAATATCTGTTTCTCAAGAATTTCACTATCCCTTTCTAACAAATTGGAACTTTCAATTTACCCATGTACTTCATGATATATACATATGCTAATTATCATCTGATTTAAAAAAATTAGTCTTTGTTACGAAATTTACTATCTCTTTCAAATGTTCTATGTTCGGATAATCAGAAACTATGCTAACGACCAATAACAATCTAATTTGGTAGGAACAAACTATAACTTTCAATTAACTAATATACTTTATGCCTATGCTAAATATTGTCCGGTTGTAGAACATTCATTTTTTTAAGAAATGTACTATGCCTTTTAAAAGTTTAATTAGCTGTCTATTCGAACCTACATATACTACAGACAAACAACAATCGAATTTGGTAGCGCAATAAACTATAACTTTGTATTTACTAATATACTCCATACCTATTTTCATTATCATCTTGTTATAGAACATTCGTTTTTAGAGGCATTTACGATCCCTTTCGAAATTTCAATTAGCTATTAAAAAAACTATTGAAAAAAAGCTATTCAGAAACTATTGTAAAGACAAACAACAATCCAATTTGATAGAAACAAACTATAACTTTCAATTAACAAATATACTTCATGCCTATGCTAATTATTATCTGGTTGTAGAACATTCATTTTCTAAAGAAAACTACTATCCCTTTTAAAAGTTTATTTAGCGGCCTATACGAACATATTGTAAAGATAACTAACAATCAAATTCGTTCGGAACAAACTATAACTTTCAATTAACTGATATTCTCCATACCTATGGTAATTATCATCTTGGTGCAGGACATTCGTTTTTAAATAATTTTACCATCCCTTTCAAAATTGTTATTATCGGTCAGTCAGAAACTAAAGACAAATAACAACCCAATTTGGCAGAAACAAACTATAACTTTCAATTTACTAATATACTACATCTATGGTTATAATCATCTGGTTGTAGAAAATTCATTTTATAAATAAACTCACTATACCTTTTCAGCAACATCCACCAAAAGTATAGATAAATGCGCGAATAATGTCTTCAACTAATTCGCAGGTCATCATTTTCTTGGGAGTAGCAGTTTTGGTTCAGGGAGCAGTGGTAGAGTTAGCCCAACCAGTTGAAGATGCGGTTCCTCAATACAGTTTCGCTTACGATGTCCAGGATGCCCTAACTGGGGATTCTAAAGCTCAGTTTGAAACTAGAAATGGAGACGTCGTTAGGGGAAGCTACAGCTTGATAGAGCCAGACGGTACCAGAAGGATCGTGGATTACACCGCTGATGGAATAAATGGTTTCAATGCAGTCATCACTCGAGAGCCAGCACTTGCGGCAATTTCTGCTCCAGTGGTTCCAGTTGGAGTTTCATATCCAGCTCCAGTTACCTCAGTTTATCCAGCTCCAGTTGCCCCAGTTGCAGCTCCAGTCGCCCCAGTTCCAGCTCCAGCAGGACCTCCTTCCGTTCCATCAAGTGGACCTGATTCCGATGTAGAGGTCGTAGAAGCTAGGTCTGGAAGAGTTGTTTCTGACCAAACTAAGTCTGGAAGAATTGTTTCTGATCAAGCTAAGTCTGAAAGAATTGTTTCTGATCAAGCTAAGTCTGGAAGAATTGTTTCTGATCAAGCTAATTCTGGAAGAATTGTTTCTGATCAGGCTAGGTCAGCTGAAAGCCAGCAGCAAAGAACCAATTCTGCTCAAGTTTCTGATCAAGCTCAACATTCTGACAACAGACAATACGCCCCAGTAAGAGCTCGTGCCAACTCTGTAGCTCCTCCAGCATCTAGGATTAATAATTTCCAAAGACTTGTTGTTGAACCTGCTTCCGGAACGACCTATTATTCAGCATACGCATCACCATACGCTTTTGCTGCACCTGGATTCAGTTACTCTACTGTTCTCTAAACTCTGCTCCCTATCATTTTTAAAATACCATCTCAAATCATCTCATCCAAAGATCATTCTATCATCAATAAATGTTTTACAAGCCTGTTAATTTTTCTCTCTTATTTGACCTTGTCCCTAAATATTATTTCACACAATCAAAGCAGTGAAAAGAATATAAATAAGGAAGAGAAACACGACTCTATTTGTCAAATGTTTTATCAATACTATGATTTCCATGGTACTTATTCTTTTGAAAGAACATTCAAATTAATTCTTAGTGATTGAAATCGGTTGACCTCGAATATCAATGCACTGAAATGATCTTTAGTCGGCTGCTTACTTTCTGTTATGAATATTTATAGATTATCTTATCATGTAATAGAATATTGCTCTAAAAAAAGTGGATGTGATTTATAGTTGACGAGAAAGAATTCAAGTGATTTTTTTTTATTTGTTTAAGAAGGCCAGGCCAAAATGGTCTCTAGAATATAATGTGGTTTCGGTAATTTTCTGATTGACGGATCTGGAAGATTATGCAACTTGTCAAAAGAGAAGCGTGGGCAGCAAACAGCAGCACGGATTGAATTCAAATTAAACTTCTCAACAAGTGGGCTTCGCAATTCACTTCTTTGTCAACCTAGCTATTCGGGTGGCTCATGGCTGCGATGCAATGTCATATGTGCCATGTACGATAACAAGTTACGTGACTGAGAAGATAAACGCAATATAAAATAATGATTCGGAGTTATATTCTGAATTGTATTTAGGAAATAAAAAAGATTTTTTAAATTTATTTAAGATATTGTTCTTAAGACTTATATAATTATGAGAATCCTTTCCTAAAAGTTCTTAGTTAGGACATCTTCTGTTGAACTTCTGTGGACTTGGAGCCTGTTTTCAGATTTTTATTTTAAATTTTATGGAATTTTGTAAATCATTTCCAAATTATGATTTTGAATCCCAAATTTTTTTTAGTGAAACAGAAAATTTAATTGGTGGATAATTCTTTAATAATAAAGGCGACAATTCTGTTATTAAGTTTTTGACCGGATGTTTTGAAAATTACAACCAGATACAATTTATAAATTATTAAGCATCAATTTAGAAAATGAAAATTTGCAAATATGTATTTTTATTTTATGACACAATTTATTTATGAATTTCCTGAATAGTTCAAAAAATTTGCAACAAAATGTAAACTTTTGCAGATTTTTAAATAAAATTTTGAACCTTTTCAATTATGTCGAATGGCTTTAAGACAATAAAGAAATTATCTTAAGATTCCTGGGAAAATTTAAAGTGATTTTTAATTTTAAAAATAAATTTTAAAAGAGAATATTTAAAAGGATTTAAAAACATTTCGAAATATTTCCACAATTTAAAAGATATTAAGGCAAACTTGATAATAATACAAATAAGTTAAAAAAATATTTGAGAATTTTAGAAGTTTTTTTTCCTCTGCAATTATAATTTAAAAAAAAATATCCAATTTTCCATTGAAAAATAAATTTTTGTAACAAATTTAAAAAAAAATTAGCACATTTTTAAATATTTTAAAAACTTTTTCAAAATTTAAGGCAATTTTTGAAAAAAACTTTCAGTACAAACAGAATTTTTTAATTTTGCAAGAATTTTTACAAAAATTGGAATCATTTTTTTGTTAAATTTGGAATTAGAGATAAAATTTTAAAAAGAATTTAAATTTTACAAATATTTTAAATAATTTACAACAAAATGTAGATTTTTGCAGATTTCTAAATAATATTTTGAACCTTAGCAAGTGTGTCCAAAGGTTTTGAGACAATAAAAAAAATTTCTTAAGATTCCTGGAAAAATTTAGTAATTTTTTATTTTGAAAAATAAATTTTAAGAGAATATTTAAAAAGATTTAAAAACAGGTCGAAATATTTTAAAATTAAATAAAAAAAAGAATTTGGAAGACCTAAAGGCAATTTTAATTATAATTCAAAGCAATTAAAAATTATTTAAGAATTTTAAAAGTTTTGAAGATATTAAAAATATTATAAAACTAAACGATTTCCGAAAATTTAGAAAATATTTTTAATATTTTTTTTGAAAATAGTACAACTGCTAGATATGTTTTAAACTGATTGGAATTTTTCTAAAATTTGATCAAATTTTGAAATATTCAAAAATCTTTTGGAACTTTATGAAGAGGCCTGAATAAATTACATTAATCTTAAAATGAATAAGGGAATAAACTTTTCAAACAATTTAATTAATTAAATTATTTTACGAAATTAATTTAAATAATTTAAAAATTTTTTTAGAGATTTTTATTTTACATTAAAAATTATTTCTTCTCTAAAATTATAATTTAGTTGCAATTTACATGTAGTATAAAATACAAATTTGAAAAAGAGATGCGTTGAAAAATAAATTTTCATCGAATATTTAAAAAGATTTCAGTACATTTTAAAAGACTTCTAATATTTTTTAAAATTTTTAGGCAATTTTTTTTAACAATTCTCGGTACAGATATTATCAGTCTTCTTTAAATTTTCTTGAGTTCTAACGAAAATTTGAATATTTAAAAAAAAAGTCAGCAGTAGAGAAAATATATAAAAAAAAAATTCCAATTTTGAAACGTCTGGAAATAATTTACAAAAAATGTAGACTTTTGCATATTTCGAAAGAAAATTTTTGAACCTTTTCAAGAATGTCAAAAGGTTACCCGAAAATTAAGGAATTTTCTTAAGATTCCTGGGAAAATTTAGTGATTTTTTATTTTGAGAAATTAATTTAAAAAGAATATTTAAAAGAATTTCATAATATTTTCAAAATTGTACAAAAAAAGAGAATTCAGAATACTTTAAGGCAATTTTATGAATAATTTAATTCAGTTTAAAAAAGATTTGGAAATCTTAGAAGTTTTGAAGATATTAAAAATATTTTAAAACTGAAGGATTTCCCGAAAATTTATAAAATATATTTTTTTAATTTCACAGGTCCTAAATATATGTACCTAAGAATTATATTATATAATTGAAAAAATTGATTTGCAAATTCTATTTGTATTATAAATTTTTTCTTCTTAAAATTTTATTGTTGAAATTTTTAGGTTTAAAATTAGTAATTCTTTAAGACCATGAAATAGAGTCTTCAAAACAATTTAAAAGGAGATTGATATCTTTAGTGATACCTTATAAATAATCTGCGCAAATAACAACATGAAAAATTTTTCTTGCAATTCAGATATTTTATTGTACTAAAAATAAAAGTTCATATATATTTATTTACATTGCGTTTTATCATTTGTATATACAAAAGACAGAACTAATGGAAACTCCATTTTGAAAAATCAGAAATTAGACAGTGTAAGCAGCTGGATAGGCAAAAGGAACAGACAGTGGTACAGACAATCTCGTAGCAACTGCTCTAGGAATTGTGTAACCCAATTGTGCAACTGGAGCGTAAGGTGAAGCCACAACTTGAGAAACTGGAGCTGCATAAGCGACTCTTTGAGCTGGAACTGCAACTGGAGCTGGAACTGCAACTGGAGCTGGAGAAGCAACAACTCTCGCAGCTGGAGCATAAGGGGAAGCAACAATTGGGGCTACTGGAGATGGTGCATATGCAACCCTTGCAGCTGGAACCGCAACTGGTGCTGGAGCAACAACTCTCGCAGATGTTTCGACAACTGGAGCAACAACTTTAGCAGCTGCTTCAACAACTGGAGCAACAGCCACTGCGGGTTCTCGATTAACAACTGCGTTAAATCCGTTTACAGGATCAGAAGTGTAATCTACAATTCTCCTGGTACCATCAGCTTCAATTAGACTGTAGCTTCCCTGGACAATGTCACCGTTTCTTGTTTCGTATTGAGCCTTTGAATCCCCAGTTGATGGATCCTGAACATCATAAGCAAAACTGTACTGAGGTGATGGGTCGAAATTTTCAACCTTGGCCAACACTGGTGCTGCTGGGGCAACTGGAACCACTCCTGCTTCACTCGCTACCATCACCATAGCCAGGCACACGAATACTGAACTCTGAAACATCAACCAAATTGCTTAGGTATTGTTGGAAAAGCTTGCAATAAAGATATATTTTATCAATTGAAGCCTTGGGTGCAATACAAGCCTACTCGGATTTTCAGAAATCATTTGCTTTTTCTTTTTGATCTTCATAAAATTATGGACAGAACAAATGAAACACAAATGACTTCTGATAATACTGAGCTTAACTTTGACAAATCTAATTTCATCAATGATTGTGTTTGGTTTTAGGAACACTATAGAAACACTATTCACAAATCAAGTTCTAAGATACTATAGTTTTGCCCAAACCATGTTTAAATTTTTTAGATATTTTTTAGCACTGATTATCCTTTAAGGCACTTAATATCCAGGAGGGTATGGACACACCTTAGCTGCAGCCATTCTCACGAATTCTTTTGCAGTTGAGACTTTTCGAAGAGAACGAAGAAGACACTGGTGACAACAATGAAGAAGCCGGTGCTTATATTGGTGAAGATGTCACAATGCCATAGTGGCAGCTCCCACTTACTTGCGATTTCTCGTTGCGTATTCGAAGCTATTGGCAAGGGTAGTTGGCTAAGGTCGCACATGATCAGACTAGGATGAAGGTTAAACGATTTCTGTGTATTTTCCAAGAGCGTTACTCAATTGGAATTCATACCTACCATTGCAAAATTATTATCAAATCTCAAACTGAAACTGCAAGTAAAACTAAACTGAAACCACAATGGAATAATCCGTAATATTGTTTAGCATTACAATAAAATACTAGCTTTCACTTGCCTGTTATAATTTGTGTGTATTAAAATTCTTCTACATCAGCTGATTGTAAAAGGCAAACAAATTATTTTTCCTGAAATTCAGATTTGAAAAAAAAATTAGAAGAAAAATTAAGAGTTTCAATTTGTTGCGTTTTGATTAGAAGATACCACTTTTCTGCTTGAAGCTAAAGAATATTTTTATCTTTATAACTTTTCGCTTGAAAAAATATTCTTAATGTATAAAATTTTAGGCTGTTAGATAACTTTTTTTTAAGCTTTTAAATAATTCTTGAATAATAATAAGAATTAAAAAAAATTATTGAAGGGAAAGCGCACATCTATTTGAGATATTTTGATATGGTTGGTAACAGAAACAAGCCTGAAACAAAAGGAATAAAAGGAATGCTTTCTGTATAATTCTAAAATCCATTTTTTGTTTTTTAACAACTATTAGTGAAAAAACACATTAACACAGCAACATTTTTTTAAGCGCTTCTACATGCCAACACCTTCAATTTTGGTTATTATCAAAGACACAACATCCGCTAAAGAAAAACTCAGCACAAAATAGTGGGATAAAAAATAAAATGTCGTCATATTTATAATTTGTTACCTACTGAAAACATAGAAGCAACACTGTGAAATTAAAATTTTATTTTTTTAGTTATTGCTACTAAAATTAGGCAGGGTGTCCGAGAACTTAAAATTCAAAATCCTTGATAATTAATATTCAAGTACCAGCAGCTTAACAAATATTCAAATTTATTAATTTATTTTAAACAAAAAATGTATTTTCTACCATAAAATAATAGTTAAATTTTCAAGCTAAAAAGATAAATTCCTAACTAAAAAGTGTCATAGATTATATTTCAATAAAAAAAGATGAAATTTGTAAAAATATAATAATTTCGAAACTTTAACAAATAATTAAAAAAGATTTTTAAATATATCATACAATTTCCTAAAATTTCTAAAAACAGTTTAAAAGATTTTGAAGAAAAATGCTTTAATTTGGTAAGGTTACAAAATAAAAACAAATAAAAAGTTGAGTAAACACAAGAAATATTTGTCAGAATCGAAGAGATTCAAAATTTATTTTTAAACTATACAAGATTTTTAGAAATGTAGATTTTTAAAGATTTCAAAAATAATCTTTAGGAGCTTTAAACTAATTTTGAAAATATTCAGGTTAATAGAAAAATTGTCTTTAGATTTTTGAAAAAATTTAGAAGATTATAAGTTAATTAAAAAAATTCCTTAACGATATTTGAAAATTTTGAGAAAAATTCGAGTCAGTAAAAAATATTTTAAGAAATTAATTACGTTTTCAAAAGATTATAAATATTTGAAAAATAAGAACATTTTTCAAAATTTTTTTAAATAACCATAATAAAAAAGGAATTTTAAAGTAAAAAGAATAATGTTCTACAAAAAAAGATAAATTTGTACAAAATAGTGCATAAATTTTCAATCAAATAGTAGAATATTTAATCAAAGATAAATTTAAAATCAAAAATAGAAGATTTACATTTTTAATAAGGAATTAATTCCCTACAAAAATAGACGATTATTTAATAAAAAACATAAAATTTCAAACAAAAAGTTAAATTTTACTGTAAAATAGATAAATTTTCAATTGAGAAGTAAATAGTTAAAATAACAGTTAAAAAATTAATTTTCAACAAAAAAAAAATAATTGCCAACTTTAAAAGACTGTTCTTTAACATAGAATCTTTCATAAAAGGAATAAAACAGTTATTTATAATAAAAAATTCTAATTTTTTAATTTATTTTACAAAAAAAGTCTTTTTTACTACGAAAGATTCCTTTTTAAAAACTGCTTAAATTTTCAAACTAAAAATATAAATTCCCAGAAAAAAGTGTCATAATTTATATTTCAATCAAAAAGATGTAATTTATTTTTAAAAAAAAGTTTAAAACCAAAAAGACAAATTTTCAAAAAATAAAAATTTTTAATAGAGGAAATAAAATTTTTATTTTTAATTGTTGAACCTTTAAGCCAAAAGACGAATTTTCTCAACACAAATTCAATTTTCAAACAAAAATTATGACTTTTTAGAAAAAAATTAATTCCTCACAAAACTGATGCATTTTTACCCAAAAAAATGAAATTTCAGACTCAAAAAATGATTTATTTATAAAAAAAGGAGAATCTTCAATTCAAGAAGATCAATCTTAAAAAAGGCTTTTTTTATTTATTACTTATCAGGTGATTAGTTGTTTTTATAATAATAAATAACGTAAAGATTGGATGTTAATTTTTCTTTATTCAGCAACAAAATTTAATTATTTATTTTAAGATAACGCCATATCATAAGGCATAATATCGCACGCTGGTTATATCTTTTGAAATGGTTTTTATATACTAACTAGCAAAATTCTCACCGCTTGTGAGAAACGACCAGTGCCGGGCCAAAAATTGGTGGTGCCCCAAGTGATATTTAATTTTTTTACCTCAACGTTGAATTTTGTTTTAACATGTTTAATTTAAATTTTATATTCTATCTATCTTATTTGATTATTTTTAATTTTAGGAATATTTAATTTAATATTAATTTAAATTTAAATTTTTATGTTTTTGCTACTCTTAAAATTTAAAACTTAAAAAGCGAAATATTGTATTTAAATACTAAACTATTTGGCAGAAAATAAACTATCTTTTTAACAATTCATACTTTTGGTTAAAAATTCACTCTTTTGTTGAAAAATCATTTATTTCGATATAAATTTAACTGTTCTTGCTGGCTTTAAAACTAATTAATGTATTTAAATTAATGCTTTAAATTAATGTATTTTTTTTTAATTCGTCTTTTTTGACAGAACATTAATATTTTTCGTACAAAATTTATTTTTTCAGTTGAAAGTTTAACCATTTGGTTATAAGGTCAACTAATTTGTTAAAAATTAAATTTTTTAGATTGATCTCATTGTTTGAAAATTTTATTTTTTTGTAGAAAATTCGTTTTCTGTTTCCTTAAATTGGAACTCAAAAAATCAATTTTTTTAGTCAGAAAACAAGATATTAAATTTATTTATGTCTTTTTCCTACTCTTAAAATTTAAAACTTAAAAAAATGAATTTTTTTTTATACTGAACTATTTGGTAGAAAATAACCCCTTTATTATTTATCGAATTTTTGATTTGTCCCAGGAATATTGAAACCAAGGTTAATTTTTAAATCTCCATTAATTAATAAAAAAAAAACTGATTAAGTTTTTTTTTATATAAATTAAAAGGAAGTTCATTTTTTAATACAGAAAATCAATTGGAGCAACAATAAGTCCATCTGAGAAAATTTTCTATCATTCAGAAGAAATTTTTACTTTGTTTTTATTTTTATTTTATCCTAATTTTAAAATAATTTTAAATTAGGAATTATATAATATTGCTTCAATCTAATATATTCCATTTTAGTTATTTATTAAAAAATTTTTAAATAACTTCAAATTGAATTATTTGAATTAGCAAGCCTTCAATCGTTTTAAGCAAATAAAAAATTTGTATCAAAACTCCCAAAAAGTTAAGAATAATTTTCTTGATTAATTTAAAAATAAAATTTAATAATATTTCCACAATTTTTAAAAAAGAATCTGGATGATTTGAAAATATATTTTTTTTTACTTTTGCAGGATTTTCTAAATTAAAAAAATTAAAGAAAAACTTCCTCTTCCAAGATGATAAAATTATTATTATATTTCTGGAATTTTTTTTTGTTTTTTTTTTAACAAAATTTTTAAAACAAATGGTAATGTTTTAATTTCTTGTAATACCAGCGTGGTATTTTTAACTTTGGGAACCTCTATAAATTTTCAAAAAAAAAAAAAGTTGAATTTTCAGTCAATATCAAAAGTTGCCTATCTTTAAAATGATTTATAAAACCGACAAAAAAAATCTTTTTTTAATTTCTGTAAATATTAATGGAGGCTTGTGAGTACAATTCAGAAAAAAATAATTCAGGTTAAAATTGTTTATTTAACAGTAGTTATTTAAAAGTTTATTTTTTTCTTTCTCCTGAGAGAAAAACTACAATTTTTGTTTAATCATAATTATCAACGCCTCATTTTACTTTTCAAAGAATTTCTATTTGGGTTGATTTGATTTAAAAAAGTTTATTTAAAAATCATACAGTTATTATTCTTATAAACAATCATATTTCAAATTTTAATTAAAACCCCCTAAAAAGAATTGTAGAGAATTCTTAAAAGAATAAAATGAGGCCTTGATCATTAGTTGAATAAATTATTGTTAAAAAAACAATTTACTTCTGACTTATTTGTTCTAAAATACACTTATAAGGTTCCGTCAATATTTCCGGAAATAGATATTTTTTTATATTTTATAAATCATTTTAAAGATTGGCGACTTTTGAGATTGATTGTACCTAGTGTACATCCTTAAAATGCTTATGATTTTGCAGCATGAATGTCTGGATTCAATTTTCAAAATTATTTTTTTTTAAATTTTTTATTATTATTTAAAGTTTTTTTATTAGTTATAAATATTTAAAATTTTCAGAAATAAAAAACAAATACATAATTATTCAAAAATTGTTTTAATGATAAAAATAAAGACAAAAGTTATCGTGCGCGCGCAAGATTGTAACGACTTTCTTATTTATCGCCCCGTCATACAACGCAGGATGCTGTCCAACGAGAATCTTCGCGCACATGCACATTATTCTTACAGCTCGACAGGGAGAATTTCTTGAATTCTATATAACATGTACTTGCTGGAAGTAATATCTTTTGTGGAAACTTTATGGTGATATTGTAATTTTAAGTCACTTCCCATGTAGAATTTTCGATCGGGGTTTAGTAGGGCCCTGGATAGATTTCCCTATTTCTAATCGGGCGCCTGTCGGGGAAACTGGAAAGGGCCTGACTAGTTCTGTAACTCTTTTTTAGCCAGGGTCTCGCTAGAATTTCTGAGAAGGCCCTAACGAGAGTGCCCTGTTATAGCCCGATAATTAGTAGGGCCCCGTCGTAAACTATTTTACAGCTTTTTAAAATGACAGGAAATGTATTTTTTTCTGAACATTTATAGTTTTTCATAAAGACGGAATTTTTTTTCTTAAAAAAAATGACACATATAGATTTGCCATACCTGCATGAGGCATTTAATTTATAAATTATTACATAATGAAACTTTGAACTTAATTATTTAATTTTCAAAAAAAGAGAGGAAATTTCGAGAAAAATGAAGAAACCTGCGCAAATAAATTAATTTTTTCAGTTTTTGTTTAATTTTTAACTACATTTTCAAAAAGAAAATTAATTTGAAAAAATAAAGATAATAATAAAAAATTAAATAGATAATGTAATCATTTAGACAGAAATTAAATTTACGAAGGAATATAAATTTAACATACAAAATTGAATAGTTCAATTGAGAAATTAGAACAAAATTCAAATTAGAAAAAAGAGTATTAGATTTTCAACCAAAGAGACGAAATTTCAACTAAAATAAAGAATCTTTATTCAAAAAATAAATTTTTGGCAAATCATTTGAATTTTGATCTAAATTTTCAAAAAAAATTGAGTTTTAAACAAAAAAGATAAATTCACCATACAAAATTAAATAGTTCAATCGAGAAATTAGAACAAAATTTAAATTAGTAAATAAGTACTAGATTTTCAACAAAAGAGACAATATTTTAACTAAAATGAAGAATCTTCATTCAAAAAATAAATTGTTGGCCATGTGTTAAATTTTAAACTAAATTTTCAAAAAAATAAAGTTTCAAACAAAAAAGATAAATTTACCATACAAAATTGAATAGTCCAATTGAGAAAATAGAACAAAATTCAAAAAAGAAAAAAAAGTATTACATGTCGAACCAAGAAGATAAAATTTGAACTAAAATGAAGAATCTTTCCTAAAAAACTGTATTTTTGTTCAAATTATTGAATTTTCATATAAATTTTCAAAACAAACAGAAAACTGAATTTCCGAGAAAAAAAAGATAAATTCGAGATAAAAAATAGAATCATTTGATTTATAAATTAAAACATAATAAAACTTTCATCTTAATTATTTAATTTTCAAACAAAGAGATGAAATTTCGACTAAAATAAGGAATACTGTGTAAAAAAATATTTAATATAGTTAATAATAAATAGTTAAAATAGTTATAATAAAAAATAGTTAAAGTAATAATAAAAAAATATGAAGAATCTTCATTAAAAAAAATTGTAGGCCATGTGTTGAATTTTAAACTAAATTTTCAATAAAATAAAGTTTTTAGCAAAAAAGATAAATTTGCCATACAAAATTGAATAGTCCAAGTGAGAAAGGAGAAAAAAATTCAAATGAGAAAAAACAGTATTACATTTTAAACCAAGCAAATAAAATTTTGACTAAAATAAAGAATATTTGTTTAAAAAAACTGCTGTTAATAAATAAAATAATTTAATTTGGAAATTAGAACAGAATTAAGCTTTTAACCTTATTATTTAATTTCCAACCAAAGAGATACAATTTGAACTAAAATGAAGAATCCTGGGTAAAAAAATTATTTTTTGGCCATGAGTTGCATTTTAAATTAAATTTTCAAAAAAATAAAGTTTCAAACAAAAAGATAAATTTACGATACAAAATTGAATAGTCCAACTGAGAAATTGGAACAAAATTCAAATTAGAAAAAAAGTATTACATTTTCAACCAAAGAGATAAAATTTTATCTAAAATGAAGAATCTTCATTCAAAAAACAAATTGTTGGCCATGAGTTGCATTTTAAATTAAATTTTCATTAAATTTTAATTCATTTAATTTTCATTTCATTCAATTTTCATTCTAAATTTAAAAAAAAAATTAATTAAAAAAAATTAAATTCAAAACAAAAAATTAAAGAGTTGAAGTAATCATTCAGGCAAAAACTAAATTTACGAAGGAATGATTAAATTTCAACCAAAGAGATGAAATTTCAACTAAAATGAAGAATCTTCATTGAAAAGAAAAATTTTCCGATCTGTTGAATCTTAATCTCAATTTTCAAAAAAATAAAGTTTCAAACAAAAAAGAAAAATTTACGATATAAAATCTAATAAGCCAATTGAGAAATTAGAACAAAATTCAAATTAGAAAAAAAGTATTACATTTTAAACCAAAGAGATACAATTTTAACTAAAATGAAGAATCTTCATTCAAAAAATAAATTGTTGGCCATGTGTTGAATTTTAAACTAAATTTTCAAAAAAAAAGTTTCAAACAAAAAAGAAAAATTTACTATTCAAAATTAAATAGTCCAATTGAGAAATTCGAACAAAATTCAAATTAGAAAAAAAGTATTACATTTTAAACCAAAGAGATACAATTTTAACTAAAATGAAGAATCTTCATTCAAAAAATAAATTGTTGGCCATGTGTTGAATTTTAAACTAAATTTTCAAAAAAAAAGTTTCAAACAAAAAAGAAAAATTTACTATTCAAAATTAAATAGTCCAATTGAGAAATTCGAACAAAATTCAAATTAGAAAAAAAGTATTACATTTTTAAGCAAAGAGATACAATTTTAACTAAAATGAAGAATCACCATTCAAAAAATAAATTGTTGGCCATGAGTTGCATTTTAAATTAAATTTTCAAAAAAATAAAGTTTTAAACAAAAAAGATAAATTTACGATACAAAGTCGAATAGTCCTATTGAGAAATTAGAACAAAATTCAAATTAGAAAAAAAGTATTACATTTTGAACCGAAGAGATACAATTTTAACTAAAATGAAGAATCTTCATTCAAAAAATAAATTGTTCGCCATGTGTTGAATTTTAAACTAAATTTTCAAAAAAAAAAGTTTCAAACAAAAAAGATAAATTTACGATACAAAATCGAATAGTCCAATTGAGAAATTCGAACAAAATTCTAATTAGAAAAAAAGTATCACATTTTTAAGCAAAGATATACAATTTTAACTAAAATGAAGAATCTCTATTCAAAAAATAAATTGTTGGCCATGAGTTGCATTTTAAATTAAATTTTCAAAAAAATAAAGTTTTGAACAAAAAAGATAAATTTACGATACAAAGTCGAATAGTCCTATTGAGAAATTATAACAAAATTCAAATTAGAAAAAAAGTATTACATTTTGAACCAAAGAGATCAAATTTGAACTTAAATGAAGAATCTTCATTTAAAAAATAAATTTTTGACAAATCTGTTGAATTTTAATCTAAATTTAAAAAACATGGAGTTTAAAACAAAAAAGATAAATTTACGATACAAAATCGAATAGTGCAATTGAGAAATTCGAACAAAATTCAAATTAGAAAAAAAGTATCACATTTTTAAGCAAAGATATACAATTTTAACTAAAATGAAGAATCTCTATTCAAAAAATAAATTGTTGGCCATGAGTTGCATTTTAAATTAAATTTTCAAAAAAATAAAGTTTTGAACAAAAAAGATAAATTTACGATACAAAGTCGAATAGTCCTATTGAGAAATTATAACAAAATTCAAATTAGAAAAAAAGTATTACATTTTGAACCAAAGAGATACAATTTCAACTAAGATGAAGAATCTTCATTCAAAAAATAAATTGTTGGCCATGTGTTGAATTTGAAACTAAATTTTCAAAAAAAAAGTTTCAAACAAAAAAGAAAAATTTACTATACAAAATTAAATAGTCCAATTGAGAAATAAGAAAAAATTTAAATTAGAAAAAAAGTATTACATTTTGAACCAAAGAGATACAATTTCAACTAAAATGAAGAATCTTTATTCAAAAAATAAATTGTTGGCCATGTGTTGAATTTTAAACTAAATTTTCAAAAAAAAAAGTTTCAAACAAAAAAGAAAAATTTACTATACAAAATTAAATAGTCCAATTGAGAAATAAGAAAAAATT
>JAAAKG020176132.1:7830-26754 GCA_010014905.2 Druon quercuslanigerum | reverse complement strand
TAAATTAGAAAAAAAGTATTACATTTTGAACCAAAGAGATACAATTTTATCTAAAATGAAGAATCTTCATTCACAAAATAAATTGTTGGCCATGAGTTGCATTTTAAATTAAATTTAAAAAAAAAATAAAGTTTCAAACAAAAAAGATAAATTTATGATACAAAATTGAATAGTGCAATTGAGAAATTTGAACAAAATTCAAATTAGAAAAAAAAGTATTAGATTTGCAACCAAAGAGATAAAATTTTAACTAAAATGAAGAATCTTTATTAAAAAACTGTATTTTTGGTAAAATTTTTGAATTTTCATATAAATTTTCAAAACAAACAAAAAGCTGAATTTCCGAAAAAAAGAGAAATTTACAATAAAAAATACAATAATTTAATTCAGAAATTATAACTCAAAATAAAACTTTCAACTTAATTATTTAATTTTCAAACAAGAGAATAGTTTTTTATTCGAATTAGTGATTAATTCAAGGCACGTTGAGGTATCAAAGTCACTTATCTAACCATCGCTCTCAATTGAATTTCGGCACATTGGTATGCAAACTTTGTCTTTTCTGATTTGAAATACCAATCGAATTATTGCTTAACTTTCAATAACAAATTAATACGACGCGCAAAAATTTCCAAATTTTAATGGTGGGGTCAAAATATATAAGATTGGGGATCCTCTTTGAAAATCCATTAGCAACTAGCCTTTCTGATCAATTCGTCAAAATGGATCTCAAGGTATGCCACATTTTCTGATTTTTTAAAAATATATCGCACTTTCTTAAGGTTTTTTTATGTAAAAATACCATTTTTTCACCTAATTCAAAAAAAAAATCTAAAAATTTAGTTCACGAATTTATTTTTAATATTTTTTTTTGAAATTACTATAAACGTGTTCTAAGTTTAAAAAAAATTTACTTTGCCGAAACAAATAACAAAAAATATATTTCAAAATAGAATTTATTTTTAAAAATAAAAATATATTTATTTTTTTCAGATGATATTTTTCACGTCTCTGTTGGTATTTGTCAAAGAAGGATCGACATCACAATCTGTTCCAGTTGTTGCTGAATCAGTTGTTGCTCCCATTTTTTTAAGAGCAATTGTTTCCAGTCCAATTATTCACCAAGAAATTTTTTCCCCAATTTCATTTACATCTTCAGGTCTTCCAGGAAAATTGATACTCGCACCAAGTGGTTTTTCACAAGTTAAGAAAATTACAAATCCAATTGGTGATGATAAAATAGCAACATTAGCTGCGCCTTTGACAAATTCTGCTGCTGGTTATGCCATTTAATTGTAGATAAATAAAATAATTTCGTCAACTTTTATCTGATATGTTTTTTCTTATTTTTGATCAACAGAATGCCCAGGGAAATGACCAGGAATTTTTTCTGACTGGGAAAAACGATTTTAATATTTTTTTAAAATAATTTTTGTATGAGTATGTTTTTCAATTATGCTATTATTCAGTTTACAGTCCAAAATTTAAGAATCTTTCACTTCAAAGATTTTCCATTTTAGATTTTTATTTTTCAACTCACATTTTTAATTCAAAGAATTGTAAAATGCTGCATTAAAGACTTTAAAAATTCAAAATTAAAAGCGTTACAAGTTGACAATTTTGGATAAAAAACATTTTTATGTGATGGATAAATAAAAAAATAAATACAGCGAAACCCTTCTATAGCCCTCCTTTCTATAGCCCTTCCGAGAATGGACGCCGCGCCTCTGATTGGTTTAACAGGAGCTGCGCGGAGTGCGCGGAGTCTGCGGTTATCACTCAAGCCAGCACTCAGGCGTGGACAAACAAAAGCGGAGCGGGCTGTAATTAAATTTTTTTTAATTATATCTCTACTTTGAGTATTAAAAAGTAAACAATAATTTATTTGAAAATAGGATTTTAAATCAGATCAAAATGTAAGAATTTCCAGAATTTAACGTTAAAAATTAAGCGGTTTCAATTTAAAAATTTTAATCAATATTTTCGTAATTATTTTTGTAATTTATTGTGATATTACAGGTAACTAAGAGCAAATTACCATAAATTTCCAAAAATTCAATTCAAGCATTTCTATAAATTTCCGGAAATCTATGGAAATTTTAGATCATAATTTTATTTTACAGGCAAATTAGGTAGCTTACCATTAATCACCCAAAATTTAAATTAAAAAATTTCTATACATTTCCGCAAAATTATGAAAATTTTCGGTCACTTAGTGTAATTTTACAGTTAAATATAGTAAATCCTCATAAATTACCCAAATTATAATTTTTAACATTTTTATAAATTTTCTGAAATTGATATAATTTTTTAATAATTTCTGGTAATATTCCAGATAATTTATGATAACTTAAAATAAATTGCCTTAATTCAATTTCAAACATTTTTATAAATTTTCTGAAATTTATAATTTTTTTTGTAATTTACGGTAATATTACAAGCAATTTTTGGTAATTTATAATAAATTTCCGAAAATTTAATTTGAAACATTTTTATAAATTTCCTGAAATATTTGAAAATTTTTGGTACTATATGGTAATATTACAGGTAATTTATGGTAAATTAACATAAATGTTAAACAAGTAAATTAAAAACAGTGCTTTAATTTTTAACCGAAAAGGAGGATTCTTTACCCAAATTTTTTAATTTTCAACCGAGCCGTAGTATTTGCATCTAAAAAATGCAGTTTCTATTAAAATAGATGAATTTTTGAAATAATGACTCAAATTTAAAAAAAAAATAATTGAATTTGTATCCAAAAAAGATATTAATTTCACTTTTCGACACCAACAAGAGAATTATAAATAAAAAGTAATTCTTTCATTTCTTTAAAGGTTCGGTGCGAATTCGCACCAGTGTGCCCTTTTGAGGTTTAATATTATTTGCAAAATTAAACCTGACATCAAATGTGAAGGTTTGAACAAATTAACAAATTTTTTCTAAAACAAATGAATTTCGAAATTAAAAATACAAATTTTAAAAAAGATGAATTTTTATCTAAATAAGATTTCAGTTGACTTTTTAATACGCCAATATGAATTTTAAACAAGTAAATTACAAAAAATAGTTTAATTTGTAACCGAAAAGGAGGATTTTTTACCCAAATTTTTTAAATTTCAACCGAACCGTTGAATTTTTTTATGTTTAAAAAATGCAGTTTCTATAAAAATAGATAAATTTTAAAAACAATTAATCAAATTTAAAAAAAAATAATTGAATTTGTATCCAAAAAATATATTAATTTCACTTTTCGACACCAACATGTGAATTTTCAAAAAGAAGTATTTTTCGCAAAATAGTTGAATTTTGAACCAAAAAGTTTCATTGTTATCAAATATTCGGTGCGAATTCGCACCAGTGTGCAATTTGAGGTTTAATATTATTTGCAAAATTAAACCTGACATCAAATGTGTAGGCTTGAACAAATTAACAAATTTTTTTTAAAACAAATGAATTTCTTAATAAAAAAAACATATTTTAAAAATTTGAATTTTTACCTAAATAAGATTTCAGTTGACTTTTTAATACGCCAATATGAATTTTATACAAGTAAATTACAAAAAATAGTTTAATTTGTAACCGAAAAGGAGGATTTTTTACCCAAATTTTTTAATTTTCAACCGAACCGTTGATTTGTTGTCTTAAAAAATGCAGTTTCTATTAAAATAGATAAATTTTTAAAATAATGACACAAATTTTCAAAAAAATAATTGAATTTGTATCCAGAAAAGATATTAATTTCACTTTTTGACACCAACAATTGAATTTTCAATTAAAAGTTTTTTTTTTTTTTGAAATAGTTGTATTCTTTACCAAAAAGTTTCATTTCTCTAAAGATTCGGTGCGAATTCGCACCAGTGTGCAATTTGAGGGTTAATATTATTTGAAAAATTAAACCTGACATCAGATGTGAAGGCTTGAAGAAATTAACAAATTTCTTCTAAAACAGACGAATTAAAAAAACAAACATTTTTTAAAAATATTAATAATTTTTATCTCAAGAAGAGTTCAGTCCATTTTCCAACACCCCAATAAGAATTGTAAACAGTAAGTTAATTTTCTGCTAAATACTTTTCAAAAAGTTTAATTTTTTTTTAGTTTAAATTCAACTAAACATTTGTAGTTTTATCAAAGAAAGATGCAATATTTCTAATTAAAAATATATCACCTTTTAAAAATATTTTTATATTTTCAAATAATTAATACAATTTATAGCTCAATAGATGATCTTCAGGATAAAGTTTTTGCAAATTTGCCCCCCCCCCCCCGGATTTCCCGCCTTCCGGAAAAATCGTACAAAATTGCCCCCCACCCTGTCCGTGTACCTTCTTTGACGAGAATGTAAAAATAGAAAAGTATAATCAAATCCCTAATGATTCTCATTAACTCAAAGTAGTTTGTAACAATAGTGGCTGAATGCAGCATACAAAATAAAATAGACGTCGACACAGATGCGAAATGCGTGGCCGTAATAAGTAAAAGTGGTGACCAATGTCACGTCAATGCATAAATTTGGCATTACTCTCGACGATTCACCGCGTCGTTATCCGTTACATAATCCGTTAGGATGGTCTTGTTTACGAAAGAACAATGAGTAAAAGAAACGTAACTAAACGATCTTCGACTACGCGATCTGCGTGACCAATAATCTTACCATACTTACTCACTTACTTACATAGAAAATATATTTATTATAGTGTATTCATACACTGAAAACTGATTCAGTGCGAATACGCACCAGTGTGCCGTTCAAGGGTTAATACTATTTACAAAATTAAACCGGATAAAAGATGTGAAGGCTTGAGAATGATAAGTGGATCAGGAAAAGTTTATTAACATTGTGTCTTTAACGATTTTAAGGGATTTACAACTTATACTTACTCACTTGCTTACATAGAAAATATATTAAATATAGTGTCTTAACAAACTGGAAATTGATTCGGTGCGAATTCGCACCAGTGTGCTCTTTGTAGGTTAATATTATTTGTAAAATTAAACCGGCTTGAGAATGACAAGTGGATAAGGAACAATTTATTAGCATTGTGTTTGTAACGATTTTAAGTGATTTACAACTTATACTTACTTACTTAGTTACATAGAAAATTTATTTAATATTGTGTATTAACAAACTTAAAATTGATTCGGTGCGAATTCGCACCAGTGTGTCATTTAAGGGTTATTATGATTTGTATAATTAAACTGGACAATATATGTGAAAGCTTGAGAATGACAGGTGGATAAGGAACAATTTATTAACATTGTGTTTATAACGATTTTCAGTGATTTATTACTTATACTTGCTAACTTAATTACATAGGCAATATATGTAATATAGTGTCTTAATGAACTGAAAATTGATTTGGTGCGAATTCGCACCAGTGTGCCGTTTGAGGGTTAATAAGATTTGCAAAATTAAACCAACTTTGGGCAGAAACCATTGAATGTTCCTATTGTAATTTGACAGAAGATCAACTTAAAGAAAAATCCTACACAATGAAAAAAAAATGTCTAGAAAAAAAATAAAAAAGAGGAAATATAAATGAGAAACTAGCGATCCGAATACATTTCCCCCTTTTTTTTTTGCTTCTTTTGCCTTTTTTATTTTTATTATTATCAAAACACAATAAAAAATTGTAAGTAATACATAAAGAAAAATTTGATTAGGTTGGAACAGCAACGAAACAAATTTCATCTTTTTGTTTAAGAAATCATCTGTTTTATTTGAAAATTCAACTTTTTGTTTGAGAATTCTTGAACTTTGTTAGAAATTCATCTTTTTTGGTAAAAAATTACTCTTTTTATTCAAAAATTCTTCTTTTTGGTTGCGAATTCTTGAATTTGATTAAAAACTCGTATTTTTTGTAGTTACTTAATTTAATTGTTAAAAATTCCTCTTTTTTAGTTGAAAATTCAAATTTTTGTTTTCGATTAAACTACTTTCTTAAAAATTAGAAACATTTTTCTTTCTTTCTTGAAAATTTTTGTTTAAAATTTTATCTTTGTCAGTTGAAAATTTAATTTTCTGGTTGATAATTGATGATTTTTAAGTTGAAAATTAAGTTTAAAAAATTAAAAATTAGAAAAAAAAATGTATTTATTTTTTTAAAATTTAACTTTTATGGTAAGAATTTTTCAGTTTGATAAAAAATTCTTTGATTTTGGAAGTAAATTAAATTTTTTATTGAAAAATTAACTAATTATATTATTATTAATTATAGTAACTAATAATTTTAACTAATTCCTTAAAAAAGCCTTGTTTAGTAGTGAAATAATGTTTTTGTTTAAAAATATTTTCTAGTTAAAAATTCAAATTTTTGCTTTAGAATTTTTTGTAGTAAATTAATCTTATATTTAAAAATTTATCTTTTTTAGTTGAATATTCAACTTTTTGGTTCCGAATTCTTAATTTTTGTGAAAAATTCGTGTTTTTTTGTATAAAATTAATTTTTGGTGTAAAAATTCATCTTTTTGTTAACAATTTAACAACTAGATTTTCAAGTTGAACCAATTTCTTGAAAATAAAAAAATTAATTTTCTTTCTTTTTTAAAAATTCAAATTTTTGATTCAGAATTCTTCAATTTTGTAAACAATTTTTTTTTAGAAAATTATTTTTTTTTGTATCAAAATTCATATTCTTGGTTAATAATTGAACAACTACGTTTTTACGTTAAAAATATTTTTTTTAATTTAAAACAAAATCTTTCTTTTTAAAAAACTCAACTTTTTGATTCAGAATTCTTGAATTAAAAAAAAAATTTGTTGTTGTAAAAAATGAATCTTTTTGTTAAAAAATGCATATTTTCAGTTAACTATTTAATAACTAGGTTTTTAAATGAACTACTAATTTAAAAATTTAAAATAAAGTTTTTTCTTTTTAAAAATTCTACTTTTTGGTTGAAATTTCTCGAAGTTTATTGAAAGTTCGTCTTTTTTGGTAGTAAATTAATCTTTTTGTTTAAATATTCTTATTTTTTAAAATAAAAATTTAAGTTTTCGATTGAAAATTCTTGAATTTTTTGAAAAATTCGTTTATTGTTGTTGAAAAATTTCTTTCGTAATTGAAAATTTACCTATTCCGTTTTTTTTTTTCTTTTTTAAAAATTCAATATTTTGCTTCAGAATTCTTGAATTTAACAAAAAATTTGTAGTTGTAAAAATGAATTTTTTGTTTAAAAATACATCTTTTTGGTTAACTATTTAACAACTAGGTTTTTAAATAAACTACTTATTTAAAAATTAAAATTAAAGTTTTTTCTTTTTAAAAATTCTACTTTTTGGTGGAAATTTCTCGAAGTTTATTGAAAGTTCGTCTTTTTTTATAGGAAGTTAATCTTTTTGTTCAAATATTCTTATTTTTTATTTGAAAATTCAATTATTCGTTAGGAAAATTCTTAAATTTTAAATTAAACTTTTTGTTAAAATGAATATATTTTGCCAAAACTTTTCTTTTTTTGGTTAAAAATAATCAAGTCTAGTTAAGAATTCAACTTTTGGTTTAAAAGTTATTTTATTTTGTCTGGAAATTTCTCTTTTCTGTATAAAATTACCTTTTTACCTAAATTTCATATTTTTCATTCAATGACTCAAATTTTTTGTTAAAAAAATTCGTAATTTTGTCTGGAAAGTTCAATTAATAAATTTAAAAAATCAACTATTTCGTAGAAAACCATTTTTTTATAATCGACTTTTTTAAATTAAAAGTTTAAATATTCGATTTTTGGTTAAAATTGTACGTTTCTGGAAAATTGTTAATTAACATTATTCAGACATTTTATTTTTTGCAAAAAAATCTGCTTGGACCATTCTGCTATTTTAAAATACCATTAACCTTACATTTTAACAATCAGATAAGAAAAATATAATAAAAATATTTTTTATAGCTTTTCTGGGGTAATTTGACCGAAGTAAGTAGTAAAATCCTGCTCTCTTCAGTCCTAACGATTACACACTTTGTGGCTGACTAATACAGGGTTTGACTACTGTGATAGTCACGTTCATCGAGGCTAGTGATCGTACTTGAATTACGTAACAGCTCCATGGGAGGGGGTTTACGATTTTTAATGTGTGTCGGGGGGGGGGGTGTTCTTTACTCATGTACCTGACTTTTGGAAAAACGAAAAACTTTCTCCTAAAGATTATCTTTTTAGTTATTAATTTTATTATTTAGTTGAAAATTAAAAAATTTTCTTTATTGGAAATCCTTTTTAGTTGCAAATAAAACTGTTGTTAAAAATAACATTTTTTTATAAAAAATTTATTTATTTAGTACAATTTTCATCATTTTTGAATAAAATTAAAAATGCAACTATTTTGTTATATTTTCTTTATTTTTGTTAAAAAAATTCGTCTTTTAAGATTGAAAATTCATAATTTTGTTCGTTTAGAAATTTATTTTTTGTTAAAAACTTCATATATTTGACCTTGAAAAGTCAACTTCAATATTTTTTGATCAAAATTTAACTGAAAAGTCCTTTTTAATCATATAATCATATAATCATATAATCATATAATCATATAATCATATATTTTAATCATGAAAAGTCAATTAAAATCTCTTTTAACAGAAAATTTAGCTATTTTTACAAAATTTATCTTTTGATTTAAAAATCCATCTGTTGTAGTAGAAATATCATTTTTTTGATGAAAATCCAACTTTTTGGTTAAAAATTCCTCTTCTTTGTTTAAGTATTCAAGTATTCTTTTTGAAGAATTTGGTTGCTTCACTTTGTTAAGAAATCATTTTTTTGTTCTCCAAGATTTATATTTTTATTTAAAAATTCATCTTTTTGCTTGAAAGTTGATCTATTTTGGTCAAAAATTAATCTTTTTTAATTGATAATTCAACTACTTAGGTGAAAGTTAAACTATATTTAAAAAATTTAATTTTCGTTTTAATTTTTATATTTTTGCTTGAAAAATTAACTGTTTATTTAAAAGGCTTTGTTTGGTTTAAAATTCATTTTTTATCTGAAAATGTAACTTTTCCATTATTTTTAAATTGATATTTTTAATTTGAAAATTCTCCTTTTTTAGTAAAAAAAATAATTTTCTGGGTTCGAAATTTTTTGTTTGTTAGGTAAAAATGCATAAGTTTCCTGTAAAACTAATATTTTTGCTCAAAAGTCATAATTTGATTTTTAAATTTTAATTTTTGTAGGGAAAATTCGTCTGTTGGCCTTAAGGTTCAACAATTAAGATAAACTTTTATTTCTTGCTTGAGTGAAAAATCCTTATTTTTTAAAACTTCGTCTTTGGTTTTAAAATTGTTTGTTTGTTAGAAATTTCATCTTTTTGGATTAAAATATAAACTATAATACTTTTTTTGCAATTTATCTTTTGAGGTCGAAAATTCTTGAAGAAAAATTCAAAATTATTTTAGAAAATGTAGAAAATTTACTTTTTTTTTAAATTTAACATTTTTTTGAATTTTTTTTTTGAAAATTGGACATCAAAAAAACAATTTGTCGATATTTTATTAAAATTTTCTCTATTATGGTACCAATTTCAACTTTCATGGATAACAATGCAACTATTTGGTAGAGAATTAAACTATTTTGTTGAAAATGTATTCTTTTCGATTGAAAAAAAAAAATTCGTCTTCTTCAATTAAAAAATAAATTTTTTCCTTAAAATTTTTTAAAATTAATTCGTATTTTAAACTTGAAGAATCAACTGGAATCTTGTTTGAATGAAAGTTAAATTTTTTAACAAAATTTTTTAATAAAAATTTTTCTGTTTTGAGAAAAAGAGAAAGAAAGAGAATTAAACAATTTTGTTAAAATTCATCCTTTTCGTTTAAAAATTCGTCTTTTTAGATTAAAAATACAATTTCTTTTGTAGAAACTCATTTCAGCTTCAAAAATTCTTTTTTTGTAAAGATTTATATTTTTAGTTGAAAATTCATCTTTTTAATTAAAATTTTAACTGTTTAGTGGAAAAGCCTTTTTGAAGATCCTCCTTACTGAGTAAAAAAATAATTTTCCGCATTTGGAATTTCATTGTTGTTTTTTCAAATTTTCACTATCAAGAAAAATTGATTTTTTGCTGAAAAGTCATATTTTTGTTTGAAAATTTAATTTTAGGTTTAACATTCTTTTGGTTTTTGTCAATAAATTTCATCTATTTGATTAAAATATAAACTATGATACTTTTTTGTTAGCAATTTATCTTTTTAGTTTGAAAATTCAAATATTTTTTTAAAAGTTATTTTTAATAGTAGAAAAGACTATTTTTGTCTTAAATAAATTAATAATTTTTAAAATTTGTATTTGAAATAACTATTTTTTCCGCTTATAAAAAGTCAAGGAAAAGTCAGGTAATTTTGAAAATTTAATTATGCTGTTTCGTTTTCAAAATTTCCTGATTTTTCCGTGATTGACTTTGCATTTTTCTTATTCATTAATGTTTAAAAAACGCAGTATTTTGATCGTGCAATATTCTTAATATAAAATATTTTATTAACGGTTTATATTTTAATTCAAAAAGATAAAATGTATAAAAAATAAACAATTTAAAAATATAGACGACTTTTGGAAAAATAAGGTTTTTTTACTCAAGAAAAAAAGAAACCTCGAAGCCAAAATATGAATTTTCCCTGCAAAAGTTGATTTTTTAAACAGAAATATGACTTTTGAGACGAAATATTAATTTTACAGGAAATTGATGGATTTTCACCTAATAGCATGAAATTTCAAAACAACAAAATGATAGTTTTACAAATAATAGAATTTTTAGTTATAAACAGTTATTCTTCATAAAATAAAAAATTAAATTTTCAGTTAAAAAATTAATTTTAAATCAAAACAAGGCTTTACCAATAAAAATTTAAATTTTTAACGAAAGATACAGGTCTACAATAAAAAAATTTTGATAAAAAAAGTAGATTAACTTTAAACCAAGTAGTTCAATTTTCGAATAAAAAGAATTATTTTTCCCAAAATATTTAAACTTTTAACCAAAGAGATGAACTATAATGAAAAAAATAAATCTTAAAAAAAATGAATTCTTAGAAAAGAGAATTAACGAAATCCTTCAAACAAAATACTTGAATACTCAAAAAAAGAAGAATTAAAAAAAATAGTTGAAAAAAAGCAAAAAGTTGCATTTTTATTTAAGAAATAAAATTTCCACTAAAGCATATGAATTTTCAAACCTCAAAGATAAATTTTGTAAAAATAGTGGCATTTTCTCTTTAAAAAGATGTCAATTGACTTTTCACGATCAAAACATGAATTTTCAAAGAAAAAATAAGTTTCAATAAAAAAATTAAATTTTCAATCCAAAAAGACCAATTTCACACCAGAAAAAGATTAAATTTCTCTTAAACTAGATGAGTTTTTATTAAAAAAACCTTAAAAAATATAGTTAAATTTTTATCAAAAAAACATTCCAGTTGACTTTTCAAGATCAAAATATGAATTTTTTGATAAAACAAAATTTCTTGTAAACAGTTGCATTTTTAATTTAATTGAATAAAGATGATTTTTGTACTAAAATCATTGAATTTTTTATAAACCATTTTAATAATCACCAAAATATAAATTTTAAACAAAAAATAAATTTCTTATGAAACAGAAAAACAGTGGAATTTGCAACTAAAAAGTTCAACCAAAAATTTGCATTTTTATCCAATAAAGACAACATTACTCTTAAAACAGCTGAATTTTTAAATAAAAAAAATAAAAAATGAAAAAGGTGAATTTTCACCCAGAAAAGATTTCCGTTCTATTTTGAACATCAAAATATTAAATTTTAACAAAAAGTCTAATTTAAATTTAAAAATTTATTCTTTTCAGTAGATATATTTCATTTTTCTTGGATACAAATTTAACTATTTTGCTGAAAAGTTAACTATTTTAGAAAATTTACTTTTTATTTAAAATTCTTATTTTTCTGTTTTAAAAAGTCAACTGAAATCTTTTTTAGATGAAAACTTTTTTTTCTGATAATTCGCCTTTGGATAAAAACTCAACTATTCTGTTGAAGAATTTTTTTTAATTCATCTGTTTTAAAAGAAATTAATTTTTTTTCGATAAAAATTTAATTCTTCGGTTGAAAATTCAACCTCTTTTTTAAAATTTTGTCTTTTTGATTTTAAAATTTACCTGCTTCAGCAGAAATTATACTTTTCTTGGATAAAAATACAACTATTTTATAGAAAATTGAAAAATTTTGTTGAAAAGACGTACTTTTCGTTTCTATTTAATATTTTGATGAGGAAAATAGAACTGAAATCTTTTCTGGGTAAAAATGCACCTTTTTAATTTTTAATTTTTTTATTTAAAAATTCAGCTATTTTAAGAGAAATTTTGTCTTTACTGGATGAAAATTTCCTTTTTGTTTAAAATTCTTATTTTGGTGTTGAGAAGCGACTGAGTGTCTTCTGGGTGCAAGTTTAATTAAATAAAAAAAAATTTCGTTTTTTATTAAAAATTCAATTGTTTTAATACAAATATCATCTTTTTTCGATAAAATTGAAAATGCAAGTATTTGATAGAGAATTCAACAATTTTTTGTATTTTCATCATTCTTCGTTAAACAATTCTTCTTTTTGAATTAAAAATTAAACTTTTTTGTAAAAATTTACTTTTTGTAGAAAAATTTATATTTTGATATTGAAAAGTCAACTGGAATCTTTTTTGGATAAAAATTTAACTATATTTTTAAATTTTCTTTTTTTATAAGAACTCATCTGGTTTAAAAGAAATTAATTATTTTTCCGGTGTAAATTTCGTATTTTTGGATTGAAAATTAAATTTTGTTCGTGAAAACTTATTTCTCCTTCAAAAATTCATATTTCGATCGTGAAAAGTCAATTCAAATCAAAATTCATCTGTTTTAGTAGAAATATTATTTTTTTAAATGAAAATGCAACTTTTTGCTTTTTTTCAACTATTTTTTTCAACAATTTTTTTCAAAAAATTCTTCTTTGTTTGAGTATTCAAGTATTTTGTTTAAAGGATTTGGTTGATTCACTTTGTCAAGAAATACTTTTTTTTTAAGATTTATATTTTTCGTTAAACTTCATCTCTTTGGTTGAAAGTTTAACTATTTTTTGGAAAATTAATCTTTTTAATTAAAAATCAAAACTAGTTCGTTTAAATTTAATCTGCTTTATTAAAAAAAAAATTATTTAAGACTAGTATCTTTCGTTAAAAATTTAAATGTTTATTGGCAAAGCCTTGTTTTGGTTTAAAATTAATTTTTAAACCAAAAATTCAAAGTTTAACAACAGAAACTAATTCGTGGTTTAAAAATTCATATTTTGATAGTGAAAAATAAATTGAAATCTTTTTAGTCTTTTTTTTTTAAAGATTTGGTTAAACGAATTTGTTCAGAAATTATTATTTTTTTTTTTTTTGAAGATTTATATTTTTAGTTGAAAATTCATCTCTTTAAATGAAACTTTAACTGTTTAATAAAAAAGCCTATTTTTAAAATTGATCTTTTTGAGTTGAAAATTCTCCTTTTTTGGTCAATAAATAATTTTTTTGTGAATAATTTTTTTTCTAAAAAGTCATAATATTTGTTTAAAAATTCAATTTGTTGAGTAGAAACTAATTTGTGGTTTAAAAATTCATATTTTGTTAGGGAAAAAACAATTTAAATCTTTTTAATCTTTTTAATCTTTTTTTCATTTTGAAAGATTTGGTTAAACCAATTTGTTCAGAAATTATTTTTTTTTTTAAGATTTATATTTTTAGTTGAAAATTCATCTCTTTAATTAAAATTTTAACTTTTTAATAAAAAAGCGTATTTTTAATATTAATATTTTTATTATTAATATTTTTAATTTGAATATTCTCCTTTTTTGGTAAATAAATAATTTTTTCATAATAAGTTTTTTTTTTAAAGTCATAATTTTTTTTTGAAGTTTGAGTTTATTACGTAGAAACTAATTTTGTGGTTTAAAAATTATTATTTTTATAGTGAAAAATCAATTAAAATCCTTTCATTCTTTTTTTTTAAGATTTGGTTAAACCGATTTGTTCAGAAATTATTATTTTTTTTTTTTGAAGATTTATATTTTTAGTTGAAAATTCATCTCTTTAAATGAAACTTTAACTGTTTAATAAAAAAGCCTATTTTTAAAATTGATCTTTTTGAGTTGAAAATTCTCCTTTTTTGGTCAATAAATAATTTTTTTGTGAATAATTTTTTTTCTAAAAAGTCATAATATTTGTTTAAAAATTCAATTTGTTGAGTAGAAACTAATTTGTGGTTTAAAAATTCATATTTTGTTAGGGAAAAAACAATTTAAATCTTTTTAATCTTTTTAATCTTTTTTTCATTTTGAAAGACTTGGTTAAACCAATTTGTTCAGAAATTATTATTTTTTTTTGAAGATTTATATTTTTATTTAAAAATTCATCTTTTTAATTGAAATTTTAACTGTTTAATAAAAAAGCCTATTTTTAAAATTAATCTTTTTGAGTTGAATATTCTCCTTTTTTGGTCAATAAATAATTTTTTTTAATAATTTTTTTTCTAAAAATTCATTATTTTTGTTTGAAAATTTAATTTGTTAAGTAGAAACTAATTTTGTGGTTTAAAAATTCATATGTGGATAGGGAAAAAACAATGTAAATCTTTTTAATCTTTTTAATCTTTTTAATCTTTTTTTTTCTTTTGAAAGATTTGGTCGATCAAAAATTATTTTTTTGTTGAAGATTTATAATTTTAGCTAAAATTTTATCTCTTTGATTAAAGTTTTCACTTTTAATTAAAAAAGCCTATTTTTAAAATTGTTTTTTTTTTGAGTTAAAAATTCTCCTTTTTTGGTAAAAAAAATTTTTTTTTAATAATTTTTTTTCTTAAAAGTCATAATTATTGTTTAAAAATTTAATTTGTTACGTAAAAACTAATT
This sequence comes from Druon quercuslanigerum, assembly GCA_010014905.2. Taxonomy (NCBI): domain Eukaryota; kingdom Metazoa; phylum Arthropoda; class Insecta; order Hymenoptera; family Cynipidae; genus Druon; species Druon quercuslanigerum. Next base: position 11,887 of record JAAAKG020176132.1, on the reverse strand, counting down.
TGTGGTTTAAAAATTCATATTCTTACAGTGAAAAATCAATTGAAATCTTTGTAATCTTTTTTTTTTTTTTTGAAAGATTTGGTTGAATCAGTTTGTTCAGAAATTATTTTTTTGTTCAAGATTTATATTTTTAGTTAAAAATTCATCTCTTTAATTAAAATTCTAACTTTTTAATAAAAAAGCGTATTTTTAATATTAATATTTTTAATTAGAATATTCTCCTTCTTTGGTAAATAAATAATTTTTTCATAATAATTTTTTTTTAAAAGTCATAATTTTTGTTTGAAGTTTCAGTTTATTACGTAGAAACTAATTTTGTGGTTTAAAAATTATTATTTTTATAGTGAAAAATCAACTAAAATCTTTTTATTCTTTTTTTTTTAAGATTTGGTTAAACCGATTTGTTCAGAAATTATTGTTTTTATTGAAGATTTATATTTTTATTTAAAAATTCATCTTTTTAATTGAAATTTTAACTGTTTAATAAAATAGCCTATTTTTAAAATTAATCTTTTTGGGTTGAAAATTCTCCTTTTTTGGTAAATGAATAATTTTTTTTTAATTATGTTTTTTTAAGTCATAATTTTTGTTTGAAAATTCAATTTATTACGTAGAAACTAATTTTATGGTTTAAAAATTCAAAGTTTGATAGCGAAAAAAAAAACAATTAAAATCTTTTTAATCTTTTTTTTTCTTTTGAAAGATTTGGTTGAATTAGTTTGTTCAGAAATTATTTTTTTTTTAAGATTTACATTTTTCGTTAAACTTCATCTTTTTGGTTGAAAGTTTACCTATTTTGTGGAAAATTAATCTTTTAAATTTAAAATTAAACTGCTTGGTTTAAAATTAATCCACTTTATTAAAAAAAATTTATTAAAGACTAGTATCTTTCGTTAAAAATGTAAATGTTTATTAGCAAAACCATGTTTGGGTTTAAAATTAATATTTAAACTGAAAATTTAATTTTTTATTTTAATAAAAATAATCTTTTAAAGCTCTAAATTCTATTTTTTTGTAAAAAATTATTTTTCTTGTTTTGAAATTTTCGATTCGAGGTTCAACAACAGAAAATAATTTGTGGTTTAAAAATTCATATTTTTATAGTGAAAAATAAATTGAAATCTTTTTAATCTTTATTTTTGAAAGATTTGATTAAACTGATTTGTTCAGAAATTATTTTTTTTATTGAAGATTTATATTTTTAATTGAAAATTCATCTCTTGAATTAAAATTTTAACTGCTAAGACAAAAGCCTATTTTTAATATTAATCTTTTTGAGTTGTAAATTCTCCTTTTTCGGTAAATAAATAATTTTTTTTTAATAATTTTTTTTTTAAAAGTCATAATTTTTGTTTGAAAATTCAATTTGTTACGTAGAAAATAATTTTGTGGTTTAAAAATTTATATTTTTATAGTGAAAACTCAATTGAAATCTTTTTAGTCTTTTTTTTTTTGAAAGATTTGGTTAAACCAATTTGTTCAGAAATTTTTTTTCTATTGAAGACTTATATTTTTAGTTAAAAATTCATCTCTTTAATTGAAATTTTAACTGTTTAATAAAAAAGCCTATTTAAAATTTTTTTTTTTGAGTTGGAAATTCTCCTTTTTTGGTAAAAAAATAATTTTTTTTTTTAAAAGTCATAATTTTTGTTTGAACTTTAATTTATTACGTAGAAACTAATTTTTTGGTTTAAAAATTCATAGTTTGATACCGAAAAAAAACAATTGAAATCTTTTTAATCTTTTTTTTTCTTTTGAAAGATTTAGTGGAATTAGTTTGTTCAGTAATTATTTTTTTGTTGAAGATTTACATTTTTCGTTAAACTTCATCTTTTTAGTTAAAAGTTTACCTATTTTGTGAAAATTATTCTTTTTAATTGAAAATTGAACTACTTGGTTTAAATTTAATCTACTTTACTAGAAAAAAATGGTCAAAGCCTTGTTTTGGTTTAAAATTAATTTTTGCACTAAAAATTTAATTTTTTACTTTATTAGGAATAATCTTTTACAGCTAGAAATTCTTTTTATTTGTAAAAAAATAATTTTCTTGTTTTGAAATTTTCGCTTCGAGGTTCAAGAACAGAAACTAATTTGTGGTTCAAAAATTCATATTTTGATAGTGAAAAATCAATTGAAATCTTTTTAATCTTTTTTTTTGAAAGATTTGGTTGAATAGGTTTTTTCATAAATTATTTTTTTGTTGAAGATTTATATTTTTAGTCAAAAATTCATCTCTTTAATTGAAATTTCAACTGTTTAATAAAAAAGCCTATTTAAAGAATTTTTTTTTAGTTGGAAATTTTCCTTTTTTGGTAAAAAAATAATTTTTTTTTTATAAAAAGTCATAATTTTTTTTTGAAAATTCAATTTGTTACGTAGAAACTAATTTTTTGTTTTAAAAGTCAATTGAAATCTTTTTAATCTTTTTATTTTTTGAAAGATTTGGTCGAATCAGTTTGTTCAGAAATCATTTTTTTGTTGAAGATTTATATTTTTAGTAGAAAATTCATCTTTTATTCAAAATTTTAACTGTTTAGTAAAAAAAGCCCATTTTTAAAACTGATCTTTTTGAGTTGAAAATTCTCCTTTTTTGGTGAATAAATAATGTTCTGGGTCTGAAATTTCGTTTTAGTTAGATAAAAACCTATCAATTTCGTGGAAAATTAATTTTTTGTCTAAAAAGTCATAATTTTAATTTAAAAATTTAATTTTTGTAGAGAAAATTGGTCTTTTAGCTTTTGGATCCAACAATTTTGATCAACTTTTATTTCTTTCTCGAGGGCAAAATTTTTATTTGTTGAAAAATTCGTCTTTTTGGTTTTAAACTTCTTTTTCTTTTAAATAAACTTCATCTTCTTGATTGAAATATAAACTATGACTTTTTAATTGTTTAAAATAAATAAAAGTCAATAAATGACAATAATCAAAGAAAAGTAACAATTATTCAAGAAAAAGTCAGGGAATATTGAAAATAAATTTCTCGAACACCCTGCCCAATTTTACTAGCAATAGAAAACTAAAAATTCCGTAGAGTAAGAATGAGAGGGGGGATAGAAATATTTTCTGACAATTTGTAAACAAATTTTTATAAGAAGTTGAATTAAAAAATATTGGTTTATGTCGTTCCAAAAATTAAAAATGACATAAGTGGGATTTTCAATCACGAGAAATGGGCTAACTTACAAAACCTAACTTTCGAAAATCACATGACATAATCTAAAGCAAAAATATAAAAGTAAATCTATCTCGATTTCACTTTTTATCAAGCTCGTAAGATTTAAAATAACAATTTACTTTTAGGTTTCTGTTTCTCCATTTCCTGACACTTTGCTGCTCTCTGAACAGCTTTACCAGAATCAGATCACTCATGAAGATATGGAACTCGAGTCATAGCGTGCGTCTCGGCGTGCGTGCAAAATGCACGCTCATTGTTGTGCCGCCTATGAAAAGTGGATCAACATAAGTATGCGTATTAACCGGTCTTAATATCAGTGAAATAATAATTGCAAATAATATTCGGCATTGGAGGCCACTGGGGGGGGGGGGCAAGATTGTTCAACGAAATAAAGAAATCAAGTTTTCGATTGTGGTTCCTGCACTTGTGAAATTTTTTTTTCTTATATTTTTGTCTGCACGGATAGTATATAAGGTCTAGCTACATGTCCATACATCATCAGTCAACTTTGAGACACAGACATGGCTTCCAAGGTGAGTCGTTAACTCAATTTTTCATTTTTTTATTTATTTATTTTTTGTTTTTTTATTTTTTCATTCTTCAAATATTACTTAATATTAAAAAAAATTTTTTTAACATTTCAAAAAGCTTTTAATGATTTCCCAAAGATATAAAAAGTTTGAAATATTTGAAAAAAAATTTTAATTAAAAAATCAATGATTTCCTACAGAAAATATTTCACAAAAACTTCAAGGGTTTCCCAAAGATTTAAGCAATTTAAAAAATATATCAAATATTTTTAAAGTATTTTAAAGGCTTTATAAGGATTTCAATAATTTTTAAAGATTTCAATTATTTTAAAAATATTATCAAGTATTTATG
>JAAAKG020176121.1:0-24786 GCA_010014905.2 Druon quercuslanigerum | reverse complement strand
TTTTAAACTACTTTGAATTTATTTAAATTCTACAGAATGTCTTTGAATTCACTAATTCTATTCAATCTTATTTGTCGGAATTCAATGGCATTTTTTAGAATTCAAAAATTTTGAATCTGGGATCATCATTTGAATTTCAGATTTTATTACTTCGAATGGAACAATTTTTAGATTTAGCTTTCGATTTTTCAAATTTCATTGGCCGTGTAAAATTTTTGGAAATCGAGAAAAAAACGGGAAATGAGAAAAAATTGGTTTCTTTGATTAAAATGGCCACCCGGAAATATCATTTTCTTGATTTTAAAAACTTTTTTCTGTTCAATTAAATTATCTGAAACTTGCCTCGAATTCTTCTAAACTCATTTAAATTTCACTGAAATTATTATATTACATTGTATTCTTCAAAATTTATTCGGATCTTTCCTTGAATTCATAATATTTTATCCTGAATTCTTTTAAATGCCTTTCAAATCTTTCGTATTCCGTTGAATTTTTTAAAATTTATTCGAATCATTTTCAGTTCCTTTGAACACTATTAAAGTTTTAAAATTATTTAGAATTTATTTAAGTTCTATAGAATTCCTTTGAATTCACTAATTCTATTCAATCTCATTTGTCGGAATTCAATGGCATTTTTTGGAGTTTTAAAATTTTGAATCTGGGATTATCATTTGAATTTCAGGTTTTATTACTTCAAATGGAACAATTTTTAGATTTAGCGTTCGATTTTTGAGATTTCATTAGCCGTGAAAATTTTTGGAATTCGGCAAAAAAACGGAAAATGGCCGAAAATTTGTTTCTTTAATTAAAATCTCTACCCTGAAATATCATTTGCTTGATTTTAAAAACTTTTTTCTGTTCAATTAAATTATCTGAAACTTGCCTCGAATTCTTCTAAACTCATTTAAATTTCACTGAAATTATTATATTACATTGTATTCTTCAAAATTTATTCGGATCTTTCCTTGAATTCATAATATTTTATCCTGAATTCTTTTAAATGCCTTTCAAATCTTTCGTATTCCGTTGAATTTTTTAAAATTTATTCGAATCATTTTCAGTTCCTTTGAACACCATTAAAGTTTTAAAATTATTTAGAATTTATTTAAGTTCTATAGAATTCCTTTGAATTCACTAATTCTATTTAATCTCATTTGTCGGAATTGAATGGCATTTTTTGGAGCTTTAAAATTTTGAATCTGGGATCATCATTTGAATTTCAGGTTTTATTACTTCAAATGGAACAATTTTTAAATTTAGCGTTCGATTTTTAATATTTCATTAGCCGTGAAAATTTTTTTGCATTCGGGAAAAAAACGAAAAATGACCGAAAATTTGTTTCTTTGATTAAAATGGCCACCCTGAAATATCATTTTCTTGATTTTAAAATCTTTTTTCTATTCAATTAAATTATCTGTAATTCCCTTCGAATCCTTCTAAACTCACTTAAATTTTACTGAAATTATTATGTTACATTGTATTCTTTAAATTTTTTTCGGATTTTTCCTTGAATTCATAATATTTTATCCTGAATTCTTATAAATTCCTTTAAAATCGTTTGTATTCCATTGAATTCTTTAAAATTTATTCAAATCACTTGAATTCACTAATTCTATTCAATCAAATTTGTCGGAATTCAATGGAATTTTTCGGGTACTGAAAATTATGTTCTAGTTACTTAAATTACATTTATCATATCTTGGTTTAGTAATTCCTTTGATATTTTTCAAAATTTTCCGAATTATTTTTACTTTCTTTGTATTCTTTTTAATTTTTTAGAATTTCTTTAAATTCACTAATTCTGTACGACCCCATTTATCAAAATTCAATAAATGATACAAATAGAATATTTGAAATTTTTAAAATTTTAAATTTAAATGTAATTCCTTTGAAGCCAATTAAATTTCTTTTAATTCTTTTGAATTTCTTTGAATTTGTGTAGATTCTTCAGAATTCTTTTGAATTCGCTTAAATTATTTAGAACTCCTTCGAATTTTTTAAATATATTTTTTAAGATTCATTTGGACTTTACTCCGAGTTGATATTGGTTTATTATAAATTCTTTTGAATTCCTTTCAGCTTTTTTGATTTCCTTTGAATTCTTTCAGATTGCTTAAAATTATTTTGAATTTCTTTAAGTGCTATTGAAATTGTTGAAATTGTTTTGCATTCGTTTAAATTCTTTAAAATTCCTTTGAATTCATTAATTCTATTCAATCCCATTTATCGCAATTCAATATCATTTTTAGTACTTTTAAAAGCTTGGTTCTATTTACTTAAATTATGTTTAATTCATGTTTTTTCGTATGAATAAATTAAAATTCAGCTAAATTCTTTTAAATCTTTCTAAATTCCTTCAAATTTTGCTAATATCAATGGAATACTTTGGATTTTTTGTAATTTATTCAGACTTCACTACAAAATCGTATTAATTTATTCTCAATTCTTTTCAATTCTTTTGAATTCCTGTAAATTTGTTTAAATTTCTTCAAATTACATTCAATTCCTTTAAATTCTCATAAATGGTTTTGAATCCCTTTTGTATTTATCGTGAATTCTTTTGAATTATATCAGATTCTTATTCACTAATTTTATTAACTGAATTATTTCTGAACTCTTGTAAATTCTTTTGAATTCTCTTGAATTCTTTGAAGATTTCTTTATTTACCGTGAATTGTGTTTATTTCAATTGAATTCTTCTAATTACTTTGAATTTCTAGGAGTTTTATGAAATTCCTTTCCATTTCCTAAAATTTCTTGCTACGTATTCCAAATTAAATAATTTTAAATAATTTTTCAAATATTTTAAAATTGGTTTGAGTTCACTTCATTTTTTTTATTTATCTTAAATTTTAATGAATTGGATCAAAATCCTTCTCATTTGTTTAATTTTTTTCGGATTAATTTTCAGTTAACAAAATTAATTCAAAAAAGGAATTTTTCTGCAAGAAGATGAGGAGTTTTTTTTACCAGAAAGGACGAATTTTCAACAAAACATTTTAATTGGAGAAACCCTACTGTCATGATAATTTAAAAAATTTAAAATAAAGAAGATTAATTTTCAAAAAAAAAAAAAATTTAACAAAACTGTTAAATTTGAACTAAATGGACGAATTATCATCTAAAGTGATGAATCATTGAAAAAAATAATAAATTTTTAGATGAATTTTTAAACGAATTCTTAAATGAAAAAAGATTTTCATTTTAAATAAAAAAAGTTAATATTTCAGCAATCTGTAACATTAAGTCATTTTGAACGATTGAAAATCAGTTATTTTAAGTAACTGATTGATTCAGTGACTGTTATATCTGTTAAAACTGCTGTTTTCTTTGTAGAAATTACGGACTTTATATTTAAAGTATACTTAATTATAATTCAATCAGTCAAATTTTGACTGATTTAAATGTAGAGTACAGTCCATAATAGTTAAATTTTCAACCAAGGAATCAATTTTTCTCCAAATTGTTGAGATTTGAACAAAAAATTTGAAGTTTCAAACAAAAAATTTTATTTTCTACCCTAAAAAATAAAATTTCAACAAAATAGATGAAGTTTTAATAAATTATAAAGATAAAGATAAAAAATAAATGAAAAATAATGAATAAATAAACATAAATTTTTGATCTACGGTTGAATTTTTAACTAAGAAAGACCAATTTTAAACAATTTTAAACAATTTTTGAAGATAACAGTTGAAGTTCTAAGCAAGGAGATAAATATTCTACAAAAATACACGAATTTATAACCAAACAGTAGAGTTTTGAACTAAAAAAGATAAATACGCAATTAAAAATGGAATATTTAAATTCTCAGTTTAAAAATTATTTATTAAAAAACAATTTTTTAACGAAACAGTTAAATTTTTAACCACAAATATAGTTTTTATAGCTAATAGAAGAATTTTGGACTAAAAGCACGAATTTTTAAAGGAAATACATGAATTTTTAAAACAAAAATATAAATTTTAAACTGAAAAAAGAACGGGCAATTTTTCAATTAAAACATTAATTTCTAGCTAATAGAAGAAATTGATGTTTTACCAAATAGTTTGAATTTTCAACCACACACTTGCACTTTTAATTATGATTAATTATTCACCCCAAAACACGAACATTCATTTAAAAAATATTAATAATTTTAAAAAAATAGATTAGTTAAATTTTCAGTTAAAAAAATTAATTTAAAAAACCAAGGAGATTAATTATCTAGAAAAAAAATGTTTAAATAAAAACACGAATTTATAACCAAATAGTTGAATTTTTAACAAAAAAAAGATAAATACACAATAAACATGCAATACTTAAATTCTCAGTTGAAAAATTAATAATGAACAAAAAAAAACTATTTTGAATAAAATGGTTCAATTTTTAACCACTAATATAATTTGTATGGCTAATTAAATAATTCTTGAATGAAAGCACGAATTTTTTAGGAAAATACACGCATTTTTAAAACAAACATATACATTTCTTAATGAAAATAGAATAAGCAATTTTTCAGTCAAAACATTAATTTCTAGCCATTAGAAAAAATTTATGTTTTACCTAACAATTTGAATTTTCAACCACACACTTGCACTCTCAATTAAGATTAATTATCTACCCCAAAATACAATTGTTCATTTTAAAAATATCAATAATTTCTAACAAATAATGTATTAGTTAAATTTTCATATGAAAAAATCAATTAAAAAAAGGCGTTAAGAAATCCTTTTTTTGCTCTATCAATCTTCCATAATGATAATTCGTAAAAAATAATCCGGATCTCAATTCAGATCCTTCAGACTAGAATGCCAAATAATTAAACGCTTTTCGGCCTGAAGGAACTTTTAATACTTATGTGGTTTCATCGAAATCGTGAATACTGGTGAACGAGGATTAATGTCTCCTCGTCTCTCTTTCTTTTTTTTCTTTTTTCATTCTTTTTTTTTTATTGAAAATTGTTCATAGCACATTCAGTTTGCAGTGAGAATCAGTAGACGAGAGAACGTTAGGCAGCTGTCGCCCATTCGAAGCCATTGTCAAGCAATGTTTGAGTGTTCCCGAACAGAACAGAAGAGAACACCCCGTATTGTCCTGCCGAGATTTGGCGATTAAGTCCGTGATAAAATCTCATCTGCATCCCTTCTCTTTTCTTACGAGTGTATACTTCTGTAAATCCATGCGTGTCCTGATGTCGCACAAGCGGTCTACCCTCCAGCCTCGGGGATCGCGCGAAACCTGCGGTCAGATATCATAGATCTAGAATTCTGATTTTATCATTTTATCTGCTATAGCCAAACTGTCCGAATTATGGTCCGGATGTCCTCATTAAATCTATAATCCTACGCATGGGTCCCAGGGACTTGAAGAAACTACATAAATAGTTTCTTTTTCAAAGTTCCTATACCGAAAATGAAGAATAATTTGAACAGCTATTTTACTTAGTAAATAATAGTTCTGCTACGTTTTTAGTTGTGGGAACTATTTTTCATACTTGGGTGACGAGTAATTATCGCTAATATCTTATAAATCCTGATTTTATTCGTTAATCTTGTTAGGTCAAGTCCAGAATCCTATACATGGCTTCCTCGCACTCGAAGATACTTCATAAATAGTTTTTTCAAAGTTATAATATCTTATAAATCCCGATTTTATCATTTTATCTGCACTAGTCAAACTGTCCGTATGTCCTCATTTTATCTATAATCCTATCCATGGGTGCCAGATACTCGAAGAAACTTCACAAACAGTTTTTTTTTCAAAGTTCCTATACCGAAAATAAAGAATAATTTAAACAGCTATTTTAGTTAGTGAATAATTGTAGAGCTACTTCGTTAGTTGTGAAAACTATTTATTTATAGTTGGGTCGCGAGCAGTTTTCGCTACTATCTTATAAATCCCGATTTTATGATTTTATCTGATCTAGTCAAACTGTCCGAATTATGGTCCGGATGTCCTCATTAAATCTATAATCCTATGCATGGGTCCCAGAAACTCGAAGAAACTTCATAAACAGTTTTTTTTCAAAGTTCCTATACCGAAAATACAGAATAATTGAAACAGCTATTTTACTTAGTGAATAATAGTTTTGCTACGTTTTTAGTTGTGGGAACTATTTTTCATAGTTGGGTGACAAGTAATTATCGCTAATATCTTATAAATCCTGATTTTATTCGTTTATCATGTTTGGTCAAATCCAGAATCCTACACATGGCTTCCTCGCACTCGAAGAAACTTTATAAATAGTTTTTTCAAAGTTTCTGCACTGAAAATAAAGAATGGTTGATACAACTAGTTTAGTCAGTAAATAATTGTAGAGCTGCTTTATTACTTGTGAATAATATTTACTTATCGTTAAATCGCGAGCAGTTTTCGCTACTATCTTATAAATCCCAAATTTATGATTTTATCTGCTATAGTCAAACTGTCCGAATTATGGTCCGGATTATGATTATTATTATTATTATTACACTATTAAGCCGTTTCCCTTTCGGGGTAGGCGTGACTCACTCGGTAGGGAGGGGAGTGTCCTCATTAAATCTAGAATCCTGTCCATGGTTCACCAGGATTCGATGGAACTTCTCCATTAAATTTTTAATGTTTCTGCACTATTTTGTTTTAGTAAATAAACTATTTTATTACCTAAACTATTTTATTTAGTAAACAATTTTACTGCTATTTAATTAGTTGTAAGAATTAATTTTTACATTCTCGTAATAATGAGAAGGTATTGGTTTTATGTAACATTTCACTTTGTATTCATCAAATCTCGACGTTTTGAGACTCCCTGAGCCAGAACGAACGATTTTTACGAAGGTGTCTGTCTGTCTGTCTGTAGTCTACAGTCTGCAGTTTGTAGACTGTAGATAATTTTCGAAAGATTGATCAGATTGGATTCTGCTTTAAAACACTTTTGCAAAGCCTAAAAAGAATGAACGATTTCTTAAACCAGCTGTTTTGGATGAAAATTCAAGTAGTGAGCGCATTTTCAAAATATTCGAGACTATTTTTTTCGATATTCAAAAATTCTATGTACGGATATTCATAGTACTTGAAAACTCAAACAATTTATCCTGATGACTTTTTTCGATAAAAAAAAAATTATCTGAGTTATAGCAATTTCAAAATAAAATAAAAAAACCAAAATGAAAATTTTAAGCGATTCAAAGCATGATATGAAAAAAGCAAGATATGAAAAACGTAGATATTTGAAAGCGCCACAAGATTATCATAACTTTTTGAATTTTGTTGAAAATCTCACAATTCAAATTTTCGTCATTCTAAAAATAATACAAAATTCCATTTTGCGGTCAAACTATGCAAGATGCAAAAAAAGTAATTAACTACAATTGTGCGCCCTGAAAAGATTTACAAATTTGTGGTTAATAACTTTTCGATAGGACGCCTAGTTTTTGTTTTGAATTGTAACAAATAACATTTAAAAAAAAAATTTAAGTTTTTGACAAACGACACATGCTATTAAAAACATAAATAGAAAAAATGTGCTCTTCCAAAAAATAGTGCAAACTCATTTGAGTTAGTTATGAATAATTTTTTATCGGACAAGTAGTTTTTTTTAATCGTAACAAATAACATTCAAAATTAAAAAATGAAATTTTTCAAAAAACGACAAAAGTTTCAAACTAAAATTAACTTACTAAAGCTGTTTACCCTAAAAATATCTGTACATTGGTTATTACAATTTTTAGACAGGTCTATTAGATTTTCTTTCATTTTTAAAAGATAAGATTAAAAACTTTAAAAATTAAATTTTGGAAAAGTGACACGAGAACCGAACAAGATTAAAACACAAAATTTGTTTAAACAAAAAATAACTACAAGTTTGTTACAAACACTGGTCATAAAAATTTTTATTTAACATTTTTTTTATTGATAAAAATAAGACTTTATTTTGAAATGTCTGAATAAACAGCCCCAGACCGAGGCCAAAAAATGAATATATTGCACATTTGATATAATAAAATTGAAAATAATGTAGAAAAGTTCGCATTTTGGATAAAATCAAGTACAAACATGAGATATGTAATAAGAATATGTTCGTTAAAGCCAAAGGAGCTTCAACAAAAGAGACTTGACAATCACCAAAATTCAGTTGTGGATACTTTGACCTTTAATTTTAAAAGACTTGGGCACAGATGTGAGAGCAGAATTTTTTTAAGTTTGGCTACAAGAAGTTGTCGTTACACGATCAGATATCGTGGAATCTGAATCCTGATTTTATCATTTTATTTGGTCGGGTGAAGCTGTCCGAATGTCATCATTATATTCAATCCTACACATGAGTCCCCGGGAATTGATCAATTTTCATTAATTGTTTTCTCACTGTTTCTTTACTGAAAACAAAGAAAAGTTGGGATAACTAATAAAATAGTTGAGACAGCTATTTTAGTTTGTAAATAATTGTATGGCTACTTAGCGAACTGTGAGAGCTATTTTTTTGAAGTTGGGTAGCAAGTAGTTGCCTTTACTATCTTAGACAGGTGGACCAACGATCTTATCTTGTCAGAGTTCTATCTTTTGACTTCAACAACCATCTTTGTAGGTTCGACTATTTTCTTTTTGTTAAAGGGACTAATTTAAATGGCTGTCACTATCATATGTTTCTGTAAATCCTTGCGTCTAGGGATGTCGCACAAGTGGTCTATTCTTTGTCCTCGGAGATCGCGTGCTGTCAGATATCATGAATCCTGAATCCTGATTTTATCATTTTATCTGGTCTAGTGAAGCTGTCCGAATGGTGGTGTGGATGTCATCATTAAATCTAGAATCCTAAACATGGGCCCCCTTGTATTCAACGAAACTTCATAAATTAGTTTTACAAAAATTCTGCACTGAAAACAAATAACAGTTGGAACAAATAATAAAATAGTTGGAACAACTATTTCAGTTAGTAAATCATTAAAATTCTCTTTAATTAGTTGTGAGAACTACTTCTTTTTAGTTGGGCAACTAGAAGTTGCCATTATATGAACAGATATCATGGATTCTAAATCTTGAATTCATCATTTCATCTGATCTGGTGAAGCTGTCCGAATAATGGTTCGGATGTCTTCATTAAATCTAGAATCCTATCAATGGGTCAACGGGATTCGATTAAACTTTATAACTTGGGTTTTCAAAGTTTCTGGACTAAAAACAGAGAATAGTTGGGACAACTAATAAAATATCTAGGACAACTATTTAATTTAGTAAATCATTTAACTCCTTTTTAAGTAGGTATGGAAACTACTTTTTTTAGTTGGGCCACGAGAAGTTATCTTTACATGATCAGATATCATGGATTCTGAATCCTGATTTCATCATTTTATCTGATCTGGTGAAGCTGTCCGAATTATGGTCCGGAATTCGATTAAATTTTATAAATTGGGTTTTTAAAGTTTCTGGACTGAAAACCGAGAATAGTTAAGACAGCTATTTAAGTTAGTCCATAGTAAATGAATTAGGTGATTGTTCACAAAATAGGAGAATAATAGAGAAATCAATTCTTTTAAATAAAATTATTGTAACAAATGTATTCGATTTAAAACTAAAATACCTTAAACTCCCAAGATTTTCAGTAAAACAAATTTAATTTTTATCAAAATAGTCGAAGTATCTATAAAAATATATTTTCTATCAAAAGAGACGACCTTTCAACCCAAAGAGACGAATTTTCGACGAAAAAAAATTTTTTTTACTAAAAAGTTAAATCTTCCACAAAGGGAAGTTTTTTAGTCAACAAAATAATTCAACTAAACTATTGAAATTTCCAGCCAAAAGACGAATTTTCTACAAAAAAGTAATTTTTTAACTTAAAAATATGAATAATCAATCAGGAAAGATAAATTTAAAAAGTCTACATCAATTTTTTATTAAGTGTTTGAATTTTTAATTAAAATATATATTAATTTTAAACCAAATTATTAAATTTTCAAGCAAAAAGTTAAGTTTTGACCAACAGGATTAATTCCCTATCAAAATGGACCAATTTTCTACAAAATTGTCTAACTTTTAAGCCAAAAGACAATATCTGTACGAAACAGTTAAATTTTTAACCCAAAAATTTAATTTTCGGAGAAAACCGTTAACTCATTAAAAAAAGGTAAAATTTTATAAAAATAGTTAATATTTTAACCAAATATTTTAAATTTCTATCAAACTGTTCAATTTTTAAGTCATAATGACGAATTTTCAACAAAAGAAATGAATTTTTAACTCGAAAATATGCTTTCGCAACAAAAGAGTTAACATTCTACCAAATAATTAAACTGTTATAAAAATAGTATATTTTTATAACAGATATTTGTAATTTTAACAAAATACTTGATATTTTAACATAAATATTAATTTTCAACCAAATAGTTAATATTTAAACTAAAAAAGATGCTTTTTGAACCAAAAAATAAAATCGTCAAAATTTCAGTTAAAAAAATTAATTTAAAGTGAATGAACTTTCAACCAGTTGAGTTTAACTAAATATAACAAATTTTTGATTAAATAGTGAAGTTTCAACAGAAAACATGAATTTTTAAATAACATGATTAATTTTCTAACCAGAATGGAAAATTTTAAAAAAATACATGAATTGACTCCTAAGTAGCTGAATTTTTTAACAAAAAATACCTATTGTTAACTAAAAATTTACATTTCCAAGACAAAAATATCATTTTCCGTAAGAACGTATTTTTCTACCAAATAATACAACTTTAAAAAATAGTATAATTTTTAACAAGTCGTTTAATTTTATACCACATTTTTGAATTTTCAAGTCAAAATAACTGGTTAAATGGACTGGTTAAATTTTTAACCGAAAAAGAATCATTTTTTTCGAATCGTTAAATTTCTACAGAATCTTGTGCCAAAAAGACAATTTTTTAACAGAATTGTTTAACTTTGAAGTCAAAAGATGCATTATTCACAGTTTAATTTCCAACCCATAAATATTATTCTCCCCCCCCCCCCAAAATTAATCTTCTACCAAAAGTTAAACTTTTAGACGACTGATTTAATTTTTAACCAAGTTGTTTAACTATCTACAGCATCGCTAAATTTTCAAGGCAAAATGATGAATTTTCAACAAAAAATTAATTTCCTAATAAAATAGTTTAATTCTTATAAAATAGATCGATGTGATTTAAAAGCCAAAAGAAGAAAAGATGAGAATAGCGGTAAAGATTGTAAAGTCTGAAATATGAAGGAGCTTTTCAAAATGTACTGTTGTAGCCAGGAAATGTACTACATGTTATCTAAGTTCATAACTTTAGTTCCACTTCCCTCCCCCCTTCCAGTTACAAACCCTAGTTTTTGACGCGACCCCTTTCCTTCACTCTTAACAGTGGTAATGTAGTTCATGCACGGCCCTTTTGTTAGTTATGAAAACTATTTTTTTTAGTTGGGCTGCGAGGAGTTGTCGCTACTATCTCATAAAGGTAGACTTAAAAGGACATTTAGGCGCAAGGCGTTTAGGCGCAAGACGTTTAGGCGCGGGACACTGAAGCGCAGGAAGTTTAGGCGCGCGACGTTTAGGCTTCGGACGCTCAGGCGAGAGAGTCTTGTAGGTGGGACGTTTAGACGCAAGACGTTCAGGCGTTGAAAGTTTAGGCGCAGGACACTTATAAGCGCGGGCAGTGTTAGGCGCGGGACGTTTAGATACCGGACGCTATGTCGAGAGAATTTTGTACGTGGGACGTTTAGGCGCTTGAAGTTTAGGCGCAAGGCGTTTAGGCGCAGGATGTCTAGGCGTTGGACGTTTAGGCGTGGGACACTTAAGCGCAGGAAGTTTATGCGTGGGACGTTTGGGCGCCAGGCGCTTAGGCGAGAGACTTGTAAATGGGACGTTTAGGCGCAAGACGTTTAGGCGTTGGACGTTTAGGCGCGACACACTTATGAGCTCGGGACGTTTAGGCGCCGGACGCTCAGGCGAGATAGTTGTAAGTAGGGCGTTTAGGCGCACGCCTTTTAGGCGTTGGACGTTTAGGCGTTAGACGTTTAGGCGCGGAACACTTATGAGCGCGGGACGTTTAGGCGCCTGACGCTTAGGCGAGAGACTTTTGTATGTAGGACGTTTAGGCGCTTGATGTTTAGGCGCAAGACGCTTAGGCACAAGATGTTTAGGTGAAAGACGCTTATGCGCAAAACTTTAGGCGGAAGGAAATTTAGCCGTCGAGTCTTTTAGGCGCGCAAACGTTTGCTCACAGCTTATAACTTTCCATAATTTATTTAACAAACAAATTCATTTAACCGTCAATTGGGCAATTAATAATCAGATAACACTATTTGATACAAGCATAAAAACAAATTTTCATTGAATTCTTTAGATATTTGTTTTCGTTTGAAAATATTAATATAATTTAAAGATTAACGTAGACGGAAGCTCAACTTAACATGGTAGGGCCGCCTACAAAAATTTTCCCCCTTTTAATAAAATTGTTATATTTTTTCTATTTCTAGAAAACTTTCCCTTTTTCTCGTTTTTTCGCTAAAATTTAAACTGCATTAATAGTCTTGTTTGGTTAAAATTCTAGTAGCTGGTTGAAAGTTTTAACTATCTGGTAAAAAATCTGTTTTATTTATCGTTAGAAATTAATATCTTTAACTGAAAAAGTAACTATTTCATTTTTTTGAAAATTTATCTTTGTTAGTTTAAAATTCATCCCTTTAGTTAAAAATTTAACTATACTGATATCCATTTCCTCACAGTATTAATTATCTGCGTTGAAGATGTTAAAAAACCATTTTTGGTTTAGAATTTTTATTTTAAATCGAAAATTGATCCTTTTTGGTTTGAAAAACTATTACTTAGTTTCGAAATAATCTTTAAATTTTGTGATTAATCATTTTTAGATAATATGAGTAGATTTTCTTTTATTTAAAAAAAAAAGATTAAGAATGAAAAAATTAAATTTTTCGAAAAACGACCAAACAGATGAGAAAAATTAAGACAAAAATTGTTAAAAAAATATCTTTAAATTTTTTTATACAATTCTTGTTATAAAAATATATGAAAAATAAAAAATTACCATTTTGGAAAAAAGACACGAGCTACAATAACATTTTATTTAACAAAATTTTTCATGAAGAATTGGAAAAAAAGGCTAAGGAAAGACAATTAATAGGAAGCTAGCGGATAATTGAGGAATCAAAATACAGAAAATGGCAAGGATGTCCTCTGAGCTCACTTTTATTTATTTATTTTTTATTATAATTAATTCCATAAAAACATGTGTAACAGTATAGTAAAATTTTTCACTAAAGAGATGAATTTGAAACTGACAAAGATAAATGTGCAAAAAAATGAAATAGTTACTTTTTCAGTTATAAAAATTAATTTCTAACGAAAAATAAAACACATTTTTTACCAAATAGTTAAAACGTTCAACCAACTAGTAGAATTTTAACGAAACGAGACTATTAATGCAGTTTTAATTTTAGCAAAAAAACGAGGAAAAGAGAAAGTTTCCTAGAAACAGAAAAAATGAGGAGAAAAGGTTGGAAGCGAGTTAGGATAGGGAAGGAAAAGATATATACATAAATTAGAGAATTAGAGAAATACTTAGATAGGAAGAAGCTGAATTTCAATGTAGAAAAGACAAAAATAATTAGGTTTAGAAAAAGCAGGGGGGGGGGTGACAGAAAGAATGAAAAGGGAGATGGAAGGGAATGAATATAGAAGAGAAGGAGTTTAAATATTTGGGGTATATTTTGCAAAAGAATAGATATCATAGAGTTCATATAAAAGAAAGGATAAAAAAGCAGCAGAGGTAATGAAACAGATATGGGGAATCGGAAAAAGAAGGTTAAACAAAATGAAGAAGGAGAATGTGGTTATTTGATACTCTGGTGTGGCCGGTATTAAGTTATGGGACAGAGATATGGAGATGGAAAGAAAGGAAAGATATTGATAGTTTACAAGAAAGGTATATAAGGTGGACATTAGGGGTAGATTGGAGGACGCCAGGATATATGGTGAGAGAAGAAGCGCAAAGGGATAAATTTATTATCAGAGACGAAAGACGAAGACGAAGCTGAAGGAGGGTAAGGGAGGAGAGTTGGCGAGAAAGTGTTCGATAGAGTTAGAAGAGAGGAGAGGGAGGGCGATAGAATTATCGAGATGGGAAGAAGAAAGGATGGAGTTCTTCAATTTTAGAGAAATAGAAGACGGGACTGGAGTAAACTATGAAGAATTAGAAAAAAAGGACAGGGAAAGACAATTAATAGAAAGATGGGAGATGATTAAGGAATCAAAATACAATAAATGGTAAAAGATGATAAAAAAGTAAGTTTTACCAAAGTATTTAGAAAAGAGATGCGAAAAGAGAAGGTGGGCGAGAATCGTAAGATTTAGATTGGAAAACGAGGTAAGAAAGGGGATGTGCTAGGAATGGGAAGAGAACAGAAAGAATGGGAGAAGGAAACATGGGAGCAGGTATGGGAGGGATGTAGGAGAGGAATGGAAGATAAGAGAAGCTGTAAAGAGAATGTGGTTAAGATTCTAGGGGAGGATGGATTAGGAGAAGAATGAATGAAGGAGTGGGAGGGTGCTAGGGGAGCAAATGAGAGTAAATGAATAAATGAATGTGAAGAAATGGTAAATTGGAGGACAAAAAAAGTGAAAAAAAATAAGGAAACGGAAGTCGCCTAGATTAGAAGTGTAAAGATTGTAATTAATATTTATGTAATAGCATAAGTAGACTTATATAAGTTTGCGTTATCATTCTCTCTCTCTCTCTCTCTCTCTCTCTCTCTCGCTTGCACTTGCACTCTCGCTTTCGACCGCTCGCTCACTCAATTGTTTGCTTCAAAGTTCTAAATTCCGCTATCACATGAAGTAGAGATAAGCAAATAGATATAAGACTTTATGTACATAGTTGTAAATACCTGTAAATATTAATGTTAAGATTTTTTGTTTGTTTAATATGTAAGCTGACACATTATGAATAAAAAAAGAAAAAATTTCGCCTAAATTAAATCTACGAATTTACTAAGAATTACCTGAGACTATGGGATGCGTATTTTTAGTTTGAATCGTAAAAAATAACACTGAAAATGAACCAATTAAATTTATATAAAAACGCCATGAGGTACAATAAAATGTTTAATTACATTTTTTTACATAGGATTTAAACTTTTTTTATTATAAAAATAAGGTAATAAAAATACTTTTGTTTTAATACCTAGTACATATTATGAATTGTTATAATGTAGATTTAATTAAATTCTTCTTTTTTTTGCAAACAAAAAATTTTTCGAAGAATATTCTGTTTCGGTAAAAAATTAAAGTACTTGGTGAAAATATGTGTATTTCGTTGAAGAATTGAAATATTATTTTTCATCGGAATTGGGGCAGGTGTTAAATAAATCGACGCTTTTTTTATATGAATTTTGAAACATTTTGATTTGTGTATTTTGTTTGAGAATCTTTTTTTTTTTGTAGAAAATTACTCTATTAAAGTTGGAACTTAACTTACTTAACTTATCTGATGAAAATTTATATTGTAGACAGAAAATTCAATTATATTTTTAAAAATTTATATTTTTTGTTAAAAAATCAACTATATTTCCTAACACCGTTTAAAAAAAATATTTGGTTCGAAATTCGTTTTTTTTAGTAGGAAATTTAATTATTTTGTTGAAAATTCGTCCATATTATTGATAATAATAATAAAATACTAATAATAATAAATAATAATAAAAAAATAATAATAAATAATAAGTAAAAAAAATTAAGGTTAAGTTGCAAACTACTTAAGATATTTTATATGAATTTCCAAAGATTTGCTAAAAATTTATGTGTTTTGTTCAAGAATTGTTTTTTTTTTGTAGAAAATTAAACTATTTAATTGAAATTAAACTTTTTTGTCGAAAATTGATACTTGTATTAAAAACTTGAACTTTTTTGGTGAAAAACTCGAAAGTTTTCTTGTAAATTCATATTTTTTGATTAAAAATTAATTTTCTTGGTTGCAAATTTAAATATTTGGTTAACAAGTTATGTATTTTCTTAAACAATTGTCATTTTTGGTAAAAAAATGTATGATATAAAAATAGTGGTTTTTTCTTTCTTTGTTCTGTCTTGGTTCTATTTTTTTTTAAATGTTGAATTTTCACTGGAATTAAGCATATGTGTCAAACTACGTTAAGCTGTTTTATATGCTGTTCTAAATTTATATTTTGTTGGGTTTAAAAGTTAATTTTTTTGGTTAAAAATTCTAATAATTTGTTAAAAATAGTTGTATTTTATTGAAAAATCATCTTTTTTGGTTAAAAGTTTTAAGAAAATTGATAGTACAATTTGTTAATCCCTTTTGTGTAAATTTTTTTTTACACAAATTGACTTTCTTAACGTTATATTTCTATATTTCCTTCTAAAAAATATTTTGTTAAAAATTCTCTTTTTTTTAATGGAAAATTTTACCATTTCATTGGAAATTGATATATTTTTTTGAAGATTAAGTCTATCATGGACGAACTGTAGATTAAAATACGTAAATTTTCCATTGTTAAAAAATCGTCTTTTTTGGTAAAAAAATTAGACTACTTGGCAAAAAATTACCTTCTTCTAAATCCATATTTTTCAAATAAAAATGTAACTGCTTTGGTAGAAAATTTAATTTTTTGTCAAAAATGTTCCTTTTTGATTGAAAATTCAACTTCACTGCTAAGAAATGAACTACTTAGTTAAAAATTCATCTTGTTTTTTGAATATTTATCTCTTGGATTTAAAATTTTACTTTTTTTTTGAACAATTAATTTATGTGACTGAAATTTTTACTGTTGAATTTTAAATTTGTGTGTTTTGTTCAAAAATCTTTTTTTTTGTATATTCGTACTTTTTTAGTTTAATATTTAACTACTTGGTTCATAATTAATAAATTTTCATAGAAATGCATTTGTTAAGGTGAAATAAAAATTTGTAGTATTCAAAATTAAAATCATTTTTGTTAGAAATTTAATCCGCTTTTTTAAAAATTGATCTCGTTGTACTAGAAATTTAAGATTACGGTGGAAAATTTAACGACCTGGTTGAAAATTAACTGATGAAAAATAGATTAAATTTTAGAAATTTAAATTAGATTAAAATCTAAATAATTCTGAAAAATTTTTGGTTAAAAACAAAAATTTCAGACAAAAATAAAAATTACAAGTTCATGATAAAAATTATCCATGCGATAAAATCTTTTTGACATAATCGAGTAAGTGTTTTTTATATAATCCCATCTATTTATTTCCCATAAATTTTTTTCTTTTTTTATTTTTTGACTGAAATTTTTGTTTTTAACAAATTTTTTTCAGATTACAATTGCAGCATTTTTTGTTTGTTCGTCGTGGTCCAAATTTTGTCTCAGGATTCTTGTTCTTTTTACAGGAGCTTTCATCAGAAAAATAGATTATTTAGTTAAAAATGCACATTGTTTGGTTTTAAAATTAAATTTTTTCTGAACAAGATCTACTCAATTCGCTCACTGGTCCGTTTCCAACTGGAGCAAAGTGAGTGGAACTTTTTCAAAAAAAATTTTATTCCTAAGTATTTTCTGATAATTGTTATTTATTTTACATAGTAAAGTTCAAAAAACAACTGAAAAATATCATTTTCTTACCCTCTATATATAAAGTATATATAACATTTTTCCCTGAGATGGTAACTACCTCTTATGATAATACAGATTCCCTTAAATTTGTTGGTTAAAAATTGAACTTTATTCTAAAAAAATGATCTATTTTGTTACAAATTGATCTTTTTTATGGATCATTCATCTTTTTCTTAATAAATTAGGAAACTGGTTTTTATAAGCATAATTCTTTAAAAACATTTTGTCTATGTTGTTTTTTTTTACATAAATTGACTTTTTTAATCATATATTTCTACATTTCTTTTAAAAAACTATTTTGACAGTTATATAATACTGATATTTTTTATTTATTTTGCATAGATAATTTCATAAAACAAATGAAAAATATCATTGTCTTAGCCACTACATATTAACTATATATAACATTTTTCTCTGAGATGGTAACTACCTCTGATCATAATACAGATTTCCTTAAATTGTTTGGTTGAAAATTGAACTTTATCCTAGAAAAATGATCTATTTTGTTAAAAATTGATACTTTTTATTTAGAATTCATCTTTTTTGTTATTAAATTAAGAAACTGGTTTTTGGAAGTATAATTATTTAAAAACCTTTTGTCTGTTTTTAATGATATATTTCTAACTTATCGTTTGAAAACTATTTTAATAGTTATATAACACTGATATTTTTTATTTATTTTGCATAGAAAAGTTCACAAAAAAAAGAAAAATATCATTGTTTTACCCACTATATATTAAATATATATATAATATTTTCCCCTGAGATGGTAACTACCTCTGATGATAATACAGATTTCTCTAAATTGTTTGGTTAAAAATTGAACTTTATTCTAAAAAAATTGACTTTTTCTTAAAAATTGATATTTTTTATTAAGCATTTATCTTTTTGGTTAATAAATTAAGAAACAGGTTTTGGAAATTATATAAAATATACATAAAATTTTTCCCTGAGATGGTAACTACCTCTGATGATAATACAGATTCCCTTACATTTGGTTAAAAATTGATCTTTTTTTATTGAGAATTTATCGTTTTACAGAATGAACAAAGAAACTCGTTTTTGGAAGCATAATTGTTTAAAACACTTTTGTGTAGTTTTTTTACATAAATTGACTTTTTTAATGATATACTTTTAAATTCCCTTTTAAAAACTACTTTGATAGTTACATAACACTGATATTTATTTATTTATTTTCCATAGAAAAGTTAAGGAAACAAATGAAAAATATCATTGTCTTTGGTGAATAATAAATTCGAAAACTGATTTTTGGAAGCAAAATTGTTTAAACCCTTTTGTGTATGTTTTTTTTTACAAAAATTGACTTTTTAAAGGATATATTTTGAAATTTCCTTTTAAAAATTATTTTGATAGTTATATAACACTAATATATATAAACCCACTATACATAAACTATATATAAAGTTTTTCGCTAAGATGGTAAGGATGGTAACTACCTCTCATGATAATACAGATTCCCTTAAATTTTTTCGTTAAAAATTTATCTTTTTTTATTGAATATTCATCTTTTTGGTAATAAATTAAGGAACTGGTTTTCGGAAGCATAATTGTTTAAATCCCCATTCTATATGTTTTTTCTTACATAAATTGGCTTTTTTAAGGATACATTTCTCAATTGCCTTTTAAAATCTATTTTGATAGTTATATAACGCTGATATTTTTTATTTATTTCACATAGAAAAGTTCATGAAACAAATGAAAAATATCATTGTCTTCCCCACCATGTATAAACTATATATAACACTCTCCCCTGAGATGG
Source organism: Druon quercuslanigerum (assembly GCA_010014905.2). NCBI lineage: Eukaryota > Metazoa > Arthropoda > Insecta > Hymenoptera > Cynipidae > Druon > Druon quercuslanigerum. The sequence goes on along the minus strand of JAAAKG020176121.1, from coordinate 5,436 downwards.
TAACTACCTCTGATGATAATATAGATTCCCTTAAAATGTTTGGTTAAAAATGTATTTTTTTCATTGAGAATTCATCTTTTTTGTTAATAAATTAAGAAACTGGTTTTTGAAAGCATAATTCTTTAAAACCCTTTTGTGCATGTTTTTTTGCATAAATTCACTTTTTAAAGGATATATTTTGAAATTTCCATTTAAAAACTATTTTAATAGTTACATAACACTAATATTTTTTATTTATTTCACATAGAAAAGTTCACAAAATAAATAAAAATATCATTCTCTTACCCACTATATATAAACTATATATAACATTTTCCCCTGAGATGGTAACTACCTCTGATGATAATACAGATTACCTTAAATTATTTGTTTAAAAATTAATCTTTTCTTATTGAGAATTCATCGTTTTGGTTAATAAATTAGGAAACTGGTTTTTGAAGCATAATTGTGTAAAACCCTTTTGTATATGTTTTTTTTACATAAAATAAATTTTTAAAGGATATATTACGAAATTTTCTTTTAAAAACTATTTTGATAGTTATATAAAACTGATATTTTTTATTTATTTTACATAGAAAAGTTTACGAAATAAATTAAAAATATCATTGTCTTTACCACTATATATAACTATATATAACTATACATAACATTTTTCCCTGAGATGGTAACTACCTCTGATGATAATACAGATTCCCTTAAATTATTTGTTTAAAAATTGATCTTTTCTTATTGAGAATTCATCGTTTTTGTTAATAAATTAGGAAACTGGTTTTTGAAGCATAATTGTTTAAAACCCTTTGTGGACGTTTTTTTTTACATAAATTGACTTTTTTAATGATATACTTTTAAATTCCCTTTTAAAAACTATTTTGATAGTTACATAACACTGATATTTATTCATTTATTTTACATAGAAAAGTTGAGAAAAAAGATGAAAAATATTATTGTCTGGTAACTACCTCGCATGATAATAAAGATTCCCTTATATTGTTTGGTTAAAGACTAAATTTCCTTTAAAACACTATTTTTATATAAATTAGTTTTTTAGTTAAAAATTGAAAAATTGGTTAAAAATTTATGTAATTATTTGAACAATAATGTATTTTGTTGAAAAAATTCGCCTTTTATGGACGAACTGTAGATTTAGATATAGGAAGTTTTTCATCGGAATTAGGGCCAGGTTGCAAACTACTTGAAGATGTTTTATACGAATTTCCGAGGATCGCGATCGCCTCGTTATGCACGGGTCGACGATCACGCATGTACCCTCGGACTGACGTTCCTGGAACGCAGCAGCACGTATGGACACGAGATCCGACTTTTCAGTTTTATTGTTGCACACTTAACTAACCAGCAAATGTAATACAGTCCGAATGGACATACGCCCATTTGCTATTAGGCACGTCGTGTCGCGTCGAGTTGCGTCGCGTCGCGTCACGTCGCGTCCGACAGTCGAGACGCCAGATTAACGAAAATGGCTAGACTTTGCACATTACCAAGGACTAGAGAAACCATAATTTTAAGGATGTACACTATGTACAATCAATCTCAAAAGTTTCCAATCTTTAAAATGAACTTTATTCTAAAAAAATCAAATATTTTGTTAAAAATTGATTTTTTAAATTGAGAATTCATCTTTTTGGTTAATAAATTAGAAAATTTGTTTATGGAAGCATAATTGTTTAAAACCCTTTTGTGTATTTTTTTTTAAAAAATTGTTTTTTTGAAGGATATATTTCTAATTTCCTTTTAAAAACTATTTTAGTAGTTATATAACACTGATGTTTTTTGTTTATTATACATAGAAAAATTCATTTAAAAAAATAAAAAATATTAATATAAACTATATATATATAAACTATATATAAACTATATATAACATTTTCCCCTGAGATGGTAACTACCTCTGATGATAATACAGATTCCTTTAAATTGCTTGGTTAAAAATTGAACTTCATTCTAGAAAAATAAAATATTTTGTTACATATTTCTTAAAATAAAATATTTTTTATTTGATTTTATAAAATCAAAAAAATAGATCCATGTTTGATTTCCGGAAATAATTTTAGTTAAAATTGTTTATTTAACAATTCTTATGATCCTAATTAAAATTTAAATTAGGATTGTTTATAACAATAATAACTGTATGATTTTCTAATTAATTTTTTTAAATAAACTCAACCCAAATAGGAATTTAGAGAATCCTTCGCAGAATAAAATGAGGTCATAAACAATTTTCATCTAAATTATTATTTTTTTAAGTAGAATTAGAGGCTTCGGTCATAATTTCCGAAAATCTATAATAGATCTATATTTTTTTTGATTTGATAAATAATTTTTAAAATAGACAAATTTTGAGATTCAGTGTCTAACTACGGCTGTTAGTAAGTATATTCAATTTGAATTACAACTTCTTTCAAATTTCGAAATTTTTATGGCAGTCATAAATTTTCACCAAAATTTGAAAGTTTTTTCAAATATTCCATCAAGTTTGAGAGACATTTAAAAGTTTCAAAAAAACAAAAAATTCGCCTTAAACTTTAAAATATTTCAGAGAAGTTGAAAAAAATCTACATAAATTTTCAAAAATGTAAATATAATATTTGAAGCTTTTTAAAGATTTCAAAAGGTTTCATGATATCATAAAAATTACTTAAAAGTCCTGGGAAAATTTAAACTAATCTTTTTCTAAAAAATAAATTTGAAGAGAAAATTGATAAAGATTTCAAATATCTTTTAATTATTTTTTAACAGTTTGAAAAATAATATGGACTACTTTAAGCAAAAATTGTCTATTAGAAAGATTACAAAGTTTTAAAAAAATTCGAGTAAGTTTCAGGAACATTGAAAAATTTCAAAAATATTAATTAAAATTAAAGTTGAAAACATTTCAAAAAATTTTCCATTTTTACATATTTTTTGTAATGATCTTAAAGCTTCTTTAGAATTTATAAAGCTTTCATGATAATAAAAAATTTCTCAAAATTCCTGAGAAAATTTAAAGTGATTGTTTTTTTTAAAGAAAGAAGAAAGAATACTGAAAATGATTTAAAAAGATTTTCAAAATTCGCAAGTTCCTTAGAAATAATAAAGGTGATTCTGTCTTGAAATATTAATTTAAAAAGAATATTTAAAAATATTTTAAGACATTAGGAAAGATTTCAAAAATTATTAAAAACGAATGTGGAAAATTTCAAGACATTTTTAGGAATAATTCAAAGAATTTAAAGTGATATTAAATAATTTCAGAAGTTTTAAATAGATTCCCAATATTTTAATACTTTACAAAGTTTATAAACTATTGTTAAAATTTTTCTAAACTTTAAAAATGCCTACATATCTTTTAAGCTCGAATTTCCTCTCAAATTTATTAAATTTTTTAAAAATAAAAAACAAATCCCAAGGAATTTTCTAAATACTTGAAAAAAAATTTCATCTTTTTGTGTAGAAAATTAATCTTCTTTTTTTGAAAACTCATCTTTTTGGTAGTGAATTTAACTATATTTTGTTCACATTTCGTATCTTTTGTTTAAATTTAGCTGGTAGAAAATTTGTTTGTTTTTGTAAAAAAAAAAAATTTTAACGAAAATTTATCTTTTTAGATGTGGATTTAACTATTTTGTTAACTCTTTTTTTGTTTTTAAAAATTGTTTTTTTAAAACTAAAAATATGACTTCCAAATTTAATTGAAAAATTATAATTTTTATTTAAAAATGGAACTATTTGGTTTAAAATAACATTATTCATTCAAAAATTTAACTATTAAGTGCAAAAAATAACTTAGTTTCTTAAAAATTGGTCTTTGTAGCTAGAAAATTAATCTTTTTTAAAAATTAGTTTTTTTGTGTTGTGTATTTAACTATATTTTATTAAAAATTTTTGTCTTTTGGTTAAGTTCAACTGGTAGAAAAATTAATTTTTCATTGTTGTAAATTAATTTTTAAAATTGAAAATGTAATTATTTAATTTTCGGTTAAAAACTGATCATCTTTAGTTGAAAATTTAACTATTTGTTTAAAAATTAACTAATCTTAAATTTTTTTGGCTGAAAATTTAACTGTTTTGTTGAAAATTAGTCCTTATTGCCAAAAACACCGAAGTGTTATTTTTTTGTATGATCCTTTAAAAGATGAAAAATATTAAAGCTCTTTAGGGAACGGTGATAAAGCACTATGAGTCAGGTAAATGAGTCAGGTGTCTTTATGAGGTAATAACTTTAGGCAGACTTCCGTTTTCCGAATCCGCTCTACTTTCAGTTAACGAGACAGATGTCCGGATTTGAATTTTAGAATAAGGCTTTAGGAACGTATTTAAAGTCTCTGGAAAATCTTCAAATTGCTAATGAGTTAGGGCTTCACAAAGGATTAAAAAAAAAAAGATTAAGGCATAATTTTCGGTTTTAGGTGGACTATTTGTACTTGAAAATTAAAAGTTGGGAAAATATTGTTTATTTTTTATTAAAAAAACACCAATTAAAAAAAAATACACTTTTTTAAAAAACAGTTGACTTTTAAGGCCGATAGGATCAATTTTCCAAATTTTGTATCCAAGAAGAAGAATTTTCAACAGAAAAGATTTTCAACCAAAAAATATTACTTTTTTAAAAAAACATTTTTTTAATTTAAAAGGACGAATTTTCCGACCAAGAAGACAGATTTTTAACAGAATATTTGATTTTTCAAACAAATGTTCGAATTTTTAATCTACTGAATTATTTAATTTTTGAGAAGACAGCTAAAGTTTTAATCCAAAAGGACGACTTTTTTTTACCCAAAAAGGAGAATTTTTAACAAAATAGTAGAATTTCCGACAAAACGTGACGAGTTTTGTATCCAGGAAGAAGAATTTTCAACGGAATACTTTTAACCAAAAAAGAAGATTTTCACAAAAAAGTTACTTTTAACAAAATGTTACTTTTTAACTAAATATTCAAGTTTCCAACAAAATAACAAAATTTACAACCTAAAAGGATGAATTTTTTATTCCAAAGAGACGAGTTTTCAACAAAACATATTTTTGACAAAAAGATTTAAATTTTTACCCATAAAAAAGACTTAAATTAAAATAAAAAATAAAATATTGCTTATTTTTTAATAATAAAATATCAATTAAAATTTTAAACAGTTATATTTACGATCAAATAGTTAAGCTTTTAAACAAAAGAGGCAAATTTAAAAAAAAACATTGGAATCTCAACCAAATATTAGAAATTTTAATCTATCGAATTATGTAATTTTTGAGAAGACAGTAAAATTTTCAATACAAAAGGACAAATTTTTTATCCGAAAAGGCGAATTTCTAACAAAATAGTAGAATTTCCGACAAAAAAAAATTACTTTTTAATAATAGAAAAAAAATTAAGAGCCTCGGTGGCTCAGTGGTTAGACGCTCGGACTTTACCTCAGAGGTCCGGGGTTCGATCCCTGAGCCGGTACC
>JAAAKG020176110.1:0-26680 GCA_010014905.2 Druon quercuslanigerum | reverse complement strand
TCAAGGCGAGAGTTGGGAAACTTGAATATTTTGAGAGTGAAAATTCCAATTTGTGGTTCTCAATATTCATAGTTTCTTCGCTCTCCCTTTTGATCCGTTAGGATATATATCAATGTTACAAAACTTTTAAAAAAGGATTTCGAAAGTCAGTGTTGGGGCTTTTTTTGACGTGTATGCTTCATCCTTTGCTCCAATTGGAATGTTAAAATGTTCCCTTATTTACTCATAGATGGATAAACACAATTCTTTGTCTATGTATAAATCAGCATAAGGAAGATATTGCTCAAATGTTTTAATGTCCGGGAAGTTCAAATTGCTTTGACTCCATTGTAACATTTAACTATGAATTAAGTCTGATGAGGATAGTGATCGATATCGAAACTTAGCACAAATATATTAATAAACATGTCTCGTAAAGTCGAATGAATCGAAACTAATTTTTTTTAAATTTCATCTTTCTCATACTCATTTTACACAAGGACCAATAATTGTGTTTATCCATCTATGAGAGAAAAAATTGGAACATTTGGAAATTCAAATTGGAGCAAAGGATGAAGCATACATGACAACAAAAGCCCTAACACTGACTTCCGACATCCTTTTTTAAAAATATTGTAACACCTCGGAATTACATTCTACCAGTTCAAAATGCTTCGACTTCAGGGTAACATTAAACTATGAATTAAGCCTCATGAGCATAGCGATCGCTATTGAAACGTAGCACAAACATGTTAATTAACATGTCGGGAAGAGTCGAATGAATCGAAATGAATTTTTTTATTTTGTTTTCAAAATTTCAAAGTATTACTTCCGGGACTTCAAAAATTTGGATAACATCTTCCTTATACTGATTTTACACATGGACTAAGAATTGTGTTTATCTGTCTGTGGGAGAAAAAATGGAATCTTTCAACGTTAAAATTGGAGCACAGTATGAACGATACACGACAACAAAAGCCCCAACACTGACTTTCGAAATCCTTTTTTAAAAATATTTTAACATCTCGGAATTGCATTCTACCAGTTCAAAATGCTTCGAATCCAGTGTAACATCCAGCTATGAATTGGGCCTCATGATGATAGCGACCGCTTTTGAAATGTAACACAAAAACTTTAATTAAAATGTCTGGAAGAGTCGAATGAATCGAAATGGATTTTTTTTTATATCGTTTTCAATATTTCAATTAATTACCTTCCGGACGTTCAAAAATTTGCATAGCATCTTCCTCATACAGTTTGAAAAAGTTTTTAAGTAAATTACTTTTTAAAGTCATACGACTCTTCGATCATGATGGGTTTTAATGTCATAAGAAATGACTATTTATACCAAATCTCATGTAAAAATAGTGCCTTTTTATATTCCACTTTTCATACCGTCCAAGTCCAGCTATGCGTACCGAAACTTCGGTACACGTAACTACCATCTTTTTAAATATACATTATTTTTATGCTTTAGCCTTCAAGTATTGAATTTATTAATTAGATCTAAAAAACTGTCGTATATCAATTTTTTAATTAATTTTTTTTCTCGATAATTTAATCATTCAAGTGAAGCCGTGGCAGACAATCAAACGTGCGAAATGCATTTTTGATGTACGCAGGCATAAAAATATTTATGTACTGTTACCTTTTTACCGGAATAATTTAATTAATAATTTTGTTTTTTTAATTTACCCGGAATTTATATTCTTTGGCAGCCTATAATCCTGTATATTAAAACGGGTAGTTATAGGCACTTAGAAAACTCATAGTATAATTTGCATTAACGCGGGAAATCATTGGAATAGCACCGTAAAAAATTACGTCACCGAAATAAGAAGGTTCGAGAAGCTATGAAAAGGCGAAAATATGCAAATTATACCAATCGATAATTGCGCACGCAATCCAACAACGAAGAGGAGATCATTGGGACCAACGGATCTGAAAGCCACCCGCCTTTTCGCCAGGTGGCTGTAGCCGCGGCTGAGATATCAGCTTTTACCCTGCGTCTTTTTTCGAATTCTGCAGTAGACCTATAGGCTTTTCGCGAAGGCCTTTTTAGCTATGCTAACTTTTGCGTGTTCAAAATGACGCTAACCAAAATTTTTCGAGTTAATAGTGTACCATAAGAATTCATAACTTAAAAAAATATCAAGAACGAATGATTTTTTACCGCAGTACATCCGAAAATTAATAGATGTACTTTAGATTTTAGAGAGGTTGAAAGAGAATAAAAATTAAACTCCTTAGTACTTGGTGGATTAAAAATGGTTAATTTTACTGTTTTCGACCCAGCCTAGTGGTCACCTATAAATATTTTTTTCCGATTTTAAAGAACGCATATCATTTATTTTTAGTTCTCTAAGACATGCTTCAAAACGAATCGAATCGCAGGCTCCAGGCTTTGTTAAAATACAAAGGATTGGGTGTAATTACGTAAGATGAAACCTGCCCTTGGCAATACCCTATGGTAGTTCATGGAACCAAACTTTTTCTTTGTATTATTTATTTTTAGTAGAACTCAACTTCATCCACACAAAACTATTAGAATAATTTATCAAATTTTTCTTTTCAGCTTGATTTACAACTACAAGACGAAGCTGGAGGAGACATCAGCAGTTTCATCACCAACGGGGAATGGGATCTTTTAGGTATATTTATCTCTTTACAAAATCTCTTAGTATTTAAAAATCCTCATGCTTGGTTTAGTTTACAGTGGAATGCAAACATGCGCGTCTATTGATTTCTTTAGGTAATCTATCTACGATGATCCTATCTGGGATTCAGTAAGGCATCCTATACTCGACTACACATATATCTATTATGAGTAGGCCCCATAAGTTCCTATATTATCAAAAAGAAAATAGGGAAGCTTATTTTTCCCCGGGCTTAAGATGGTGCAGCCCAATATTTTGAAGACATTTTTGTTAAGAGTCTGATTTTTTTCCCTTAGTCTGCATGAAGATTTTTCTGTATATACAATCAGTCACGGACATTACGGGCAAATCTTAGTTTTACCCTGCCATACGTGGGCTTATCATGCTTGAGTTGGGATCCGAAACACTAGAACTCGAACGCTAATTCCGAGCGCTGAACCGCCTGAGTCACCGCGGTATATTATTTATTATATAGGGTGTTCAAAAAGTCTCGATACACCTCAATACCTCTCCAGGTAAATATTTTTTCAAAAAGGTCAAGGTCATTCTTGAAGTAACTTTTAACGATGAATCCAATGGTGATCTTGAATTTGACCTTGAACTTGATCTTTAAGGTTACTTCAAGGTCAATTTTGTTTTTTTGTTTTCTCAGGTCATGGGTCAAGGAAGACTTTGTACTTCAACTGATGGTTTTTAGGCTTGACTCAGGTATGGGTCGGGTCCAATCAAGATCAAGTTCAAGGTCACCACCAGATTCCTCGTTAAAAGTTACTTCAAGAATGACCTTGACGTTTTTGAAAAATATTTACCTGGAGAGATATTTAGGTGTATCGAGACTTTTTGAACACCCTGTATACCAAATCACAACCACAAGTCGATGAAACCCTTGCTTTTCTTCAGGTTACGTAGCGACCCAAGGATTACAGTTTTCTGCAACCATCTCGCAATTGCCTGGGCATTTTTTGGGCCTGCAGGTATGGCTTTCAGGCTAGGAACCGGTGATGCTTTTGTACCTCTAAAAGCACTGCCCTCAACGGTAGCTACTTTCACTGAATATTTTGGGTACAATCGCTGTAGCTCCTTTTATGGCGCTTGAAACGGCTCTCAAAATCGCCACCGTCAAATTATACCTACACGGGTGAGTTTTTATATGCAATATTTTAACCACATCATCAAAAGACAAATATATCGGTCCTTTTAGCTCTTTTTTTCCCAAAAATCTTCTTATTTTTGTTGTTTTTTGTAATTGAAAATGGAGTTCATTTTCTCGCATGAAACTCGCGCGTTGCATACAGTACACGTTAGTATACTAATTGCGAGGGGCAGGAGTGGCAAGCGGCGACTTGCCTGTCTCATCAAGTGTGTCTCAAACGTCTGTCAATTTCGCCACATCTAAATTAGTCTCAACGAAAGAATTGTCAAACGCAATATTTTAACCACATGTTTGAAAAATCGTATTTTTTAATGATTTAGAGTATTAAATTCTGTTAAAAAGTATTCTCATTGTTCTCTGCCTAAATTTCTAAAAATTTTGAAAATAAACAATAATCAATGATACTTCATTCAGAAACTACGATTATTAAAAAAATTTGTTGGGAATAAATTATTGTTTGAATAATCTACATTTATTTAATAATTTAAAAAATGGTTAAAAGGACACAGCCATTATAGTTTAACTATATTATGGGGTTAAGATATTATGATTAACAAGTCCTCCGTTTAGACGTAGTTTGAATGTGGCGAAATTGACAGTTGTTTGAGACACGCTTGGAAAGACAGACAGACCTCCCGCTTGCTGCTCTTGACCGACGCCACTCGTTTACCACTGTGTTCTGCATACTGCGGACCAGTTTCAAGCGAGAAAATACACTTCAGTTTCAGTTACAAAAAAAACATTCTCGGGAGAAAACTAGCTGAGTAGATCGGTATAATTGCTTTCAGATTATGTGCTTAAAATTTTGCGTTTAACAACTCATCCGTTTAGACATAGTTTGGTGGTGGCAATTTTGACAGCCGTTTAAAGTGCCATAAGTTGCTAATACTTCCCCTCCTCTTCCTCCTCCTTGGCAGTGATGTTGTAGTCGGCCGGAGCCGAGAATTTGATCAATAATATAGTTCCTTCGTCGAAGTCTTGGCACTTCGCATTTTAGACAATTGACTCTATCTCCTCCTAGTAATATATCACTCTTAGTTACTCGTTGTGTGTAGAGATACGTCGTTTTCGTGTAAGTGGGACACATTTTAGCACAATTTATAGCACATTTTCCAGGAACTCAGCATGTGCATGGCACGATCTACATCTAACACTGGGAAATTCTTGACATAAAATACAGTCACGTTATACTTAGGCGCAAATGACAATTTTGCATTGAATTTCATTCGGAAAAAGCAAAAATAAATAAAAACTTGATGCTGTTTGAAAATAAACAGAAAAAATATGAAAAACGAGAATACTTTCTACTAATGATTAAAAAACAAAGAAAAAGTGATAAAAATATGTAGTTTAATATAAAGAATAATTTTAAAAAGTAATGGTGATTGTAATTAAAATGTTTGCGGGAATAGTGCGGTAAAAAGTAAATGAGCATTTTCTTGTCGAGTGGCTGTTGTCGAAATATTTTAACCTATGTTTTTTACTTCTGATTTAGACGTGAGATATCTAGATAAAGTAATGCACTTTTTTCCCTTCCGAAGTTAGAATGAAGCCGGAGGGTCTTGTCCACAAGCTCCGTGGCTTTGTAAAGGAACGCTCCTTTGACAATATTCTCGTGTTTTCTAGGTACCTTATAGACTCAGCTCGCCTAGCAAATGTCTAGGGCAATTTTATGGTAGTCGCCTTAACGAGAGTTCGTGTAGAATTCATCCAGCAGCATCTAGTAAGTCTTACCTGGGACCCTTCTGAGTCTAGTATTCGTCTATTATCATCTAGAAAGGTCTAAATTCTAAAAAATCTCATCTAAAAAGCATCTAGATTCCCGGCAGGGTACATATTTCTAATAATGGGAGCTTATCCCGAGGATAGTAGTTTAATCTTCAGGGGATCACTGTTCGCTCTTTCTTGCAATAAGTGTGGCTTCTTTAAGCACTTAGCGTACGTCAATGACGGATTATCAAAAAATTATTTGATGATCTGAAGAAGGGATTAATTGATTTTATTTGCGTGAATTGCAAATCATCGAATGCCAGTGACACCTCTCCACGTCTCGATTAAGGTCCTTGCTAATTTCCAGCACAGATATCGACTTGGTCGGCAAGGATCAGAGAGCTAACATTTTACTTACAATCGTTTCTCTTGCCGGGCCATGTTACTGTTGCGACCCTACCACCTTTCAAAGGAATTCGAAACCAAGCAGCATGAGTGGATCCCGAAACTTAACATTACGGTTTAGGAAATTAAGACAGAGATTTCTAAGAATTCTCGAAGAATCAATTTGCTTGAAACTTCCACTGGTAGTAGTGCTTACGATGTCTCAAAAATCAAGACAGAGGCAAGCTCGCAGACACTGAAGTTTGCTTTACTGAACTGTTCCCTCAACAATCAAGAACAGCCTGCGCTACAAATTATTACCCTCGAGATCCATAGTTTAGCTGTTAATCCGAATAAGGATCTTTCATCAGTCCTGGAATCCGTTGCCAAGACACTTTTACAAAACATGATCTAATGAATGTTTATTGCATTCGCAAAAACCCAACATCTGATCCACTACTTACACATATCATGGTTGCCAATTTCATCAGACAGTTGTTAATGGATAAGATAATCAAGCAAAGATAAAAAGTACGTGACTTCTATACGATCAATCTTGCCTGGACAAATAATAATAAAAGTCTTATTTTCATTGGTGAGGCTTTGATGCCATTTAATCGAAGCATCTAAGAATTTTCATTGGATTTAATGAAAAAAAGAAGGTTAAATATCCTTAGATTGCAGGAACGAAGATCTTTTGTCCAAAGGATGATGGCACACCTAGGATTCAATTGTCACTGCTACATCACATATAACGATTCTAATAGAAATTTGGCTACGTATGAAATGATTACACACACAATAGTGCATATTATTATTGTTTGGATATTTAATGTCCGCTCGTAATTATAACTTCAATATTTTAAAGTTTTTTATACCTTAATTATTAAAATACTATCCTAATATTCACAGCTATCAGAATATCGATTTAATAAATCATGTCCTCTTTTGTTGAGAATTTTGTCAAGAGATTTACAGGTTAACAATTTTTTACCACCAATTCACTTAGCTTGAAAACTAATTTTTAAATATATACTATAGTATACTGCAAAAGCATTTCATGCTTATTCGAAATAACCTTTAATAATTATAACCTCAAATAATGTTAAAATCTCCAACACTGATTATTTTTTAAAACAATTTCTAAACAATTTAAACTGATATTTTTTAAATTATGTCCATCAAATTGGATCAATTTTTGTAACAGTGAAGTTTTCTTCTTATGGCATTGTGCACCTGATGAGGCCAATGGTACGTTATCGAAACAATGCAACTTCACAATGCTTAAAAGTGCAAAATTGTCGTTTTGAGAATTAGAAACAAATTTTCTCGGCAATAAAACACTTAAAACTTCTATCAAGCTGCCCCCTGGGTTACATCTGATTTTCAAAATCTAATAAAGGAACGTGATGGCAAGCACAGACTTGCAAGAAGAACATACAGCAGTATAGTACTAGGTCAATTTCGTAAACTGAAGAAGCTAGTTCAAACTAGGATTAGAGATACGTTCTATCAATACAATTATAACGAGATTGCACAGAGAGACAAAAAAGGACATTTGGCGTTTCCTTAGACGTTCACATCTACTATCGCCAAATCAAGAATCTACAGATAGTAATCATCTTCCATCACCAATTATTTTTTCTATTCTTTTTCATATTTATAACACAAGTTTACAAAAAAATGAAAAGTTGCTTTTAGCAAGCAGACCATATGTTATTATTATGTTTTTAAAGTCGCTTAATTTAAATCCGAAGTATATATCACCCCAACATGTCAAGTTTTGCATGACCTAAAATTCTGACCTTAATTAACCAATAAGCCCGTAAATCCTAAATTCCTTGACTCCTTCACCCCCATAACCTCTGAACCCTATAAAATTACTCACGCCCCTCTGTAAGGTGGCATTAACACAAGAAATCTCATTTTGCAAACCTCAACACGGTCCGGAATATATTAAAACTCATAAAACCCTGATATTATGCACAATTATTATAAAAAATTAGAAAACTTTGCAAACTTAATGTAATTGTTGCAACAATTTAATAGGTACGGAACATAGAAATTTTGTAATAATAAATATTTTTATGAATAACTCAAAGGAAAAAATTGCAGAAACTATTTAAAAAATTACCAAAGTTTTAAAACCAGGTTACAAATTCTTCAAATAATTTCCTGCATCTCTGACTATTTCTGCAACCCGAAAGCTCTTGTGGAATCTTTGGAAAGTAACCATAACTTTTTGAAGAATTTTTTATAATGTAATTAGAAATTTGCAAACCCGCAGTTCATACGGATCCCGGTAAAAATAACAATATTTTTGTGATTTCGCATTCTTTATATAGCATAACAATTTCCATAGGTTTTGCAAATCAAACAGATTATTTGCCACATTTATTAGCATTTGAAAGCAGAATTTTAACGCATTTCGAGGGATGAACGTGATTTTTTTATGTGCGTACTTTACAGTGAATTAATTGCACTGATAAAATATGTATCGTGAAAGAATTATATCTGAATTTCAATAATTAATAATTACTGAATTACTTAATTGCACCCCCTATTGTTTATGTATTGAGATAAATATTTTCTGATTTTATAACCTTTTATTTAAAAAATTGTTTTCTTATTAAATGTAAGTATTGAAATATTATTCACTTTAAATAATTATTCATACATTTTATTTTCGCATGTTTATTTAAATTCTGTATATGTTTACAAAGATTACTTGGCAAAAAAAAATTGAAATAAGTCAAGTTAACACTTCTTTTTTATATAGACGAAATTCTGTGCAAAATGGTGAGGCCAATAAGTGGGCACGATTTCGAATTTGCGTTCTCCGGGCTTCTAATTTGACAGCTCTGTATAGAATGGAAATTAGGTCTGTAATTTTACCATTACAAGAACTAAAATTAAGTTTATATTTTGAACTTCATCAAGCCAAAGTTAGAAAATATTATTTATAACGTAATTCCTTTTACAAAAACGCCTTCAAGGCCGATCAAAGACATTTTTTATTATATTTTTATTTGGTTTTAGTGTTATTATATAGAGGTCTTCTCTATATAATTCACTTATAAATTATGGTGACTTAATGTGAAAAATTTAAGAAACTGGACCTAAACAAATCGGCAAACGACGTATCTCAAGTCATAATGATACTGTTCGAGTGCATAATTGACATATTTGACGCTCTTATGCCTACCCTGTGAAACGCTGTGAGGGATACAGAGTCAATTGTATAAAACGAGAAGTGCCAAATTTTCTGAAAATATGATTTTCGGACAGCAGTCTTTGTTGCACACTAGAGGTCAGACAACGCCTGTACAGGATGCAGCAAGAGTACGAAAAATATTCGTTTAAAGTAATTGTTATTTTAATCAGTTTTCTCGGAAGTGCGAAACTATCAATAGTTGGTAACGTTAAAGCCAAACACGCGTGCCGAAAATACGCCAAAGTACTCGTGCGTTGTATTCAGAAAGCTGTTATCCTTGGGTCGCTGCGTGTCCTCAGGACATATAAGGGGTTCGCCAACCTGTTGTCATGCTTTCATCAAGCCCTGTGAGCACCCATGTCACGGTCGTGAGACGTAGCCACAGGTTCTGCTGGGAGCCGGTATCATTTTTAGATGGAACTTGCTCCCAGTGCGACTCTACCATAAGATAGATAGGCGCGACCATAAGATAGGTAGTTATAGTTTATGATGAAATCAATACGACTATCCGGCAAAAGTCTCGTGCATCTTTAAGAAACGTACCGAACGAAGGACCACCGGTTCCTGCACATTTTCTCTGAAAGTGTTTTAGCATATTTTTTACATGAAGGGATGCTTTTCCGGCTATTGACCATTGAAAGCTTGGCACCTCCAAGAGTACCGATGATAAGGACGAATACTTTAACAGAAAAGTGCGGGTAAAATCGTCGCAAATCCCTTATAAGGTCCTTATACCTCTCTTTCTTTTCATTCTCCTTGGCTATGATGTTTTTGTCAGCTGGTTTGGAGCGTTTAGCGTAGCGATATTAAGGTCAATGCCGTAAGATTGACAGAGATGGTAATAAAGCAATCTTAGTGCCGCATTGTGCGTTGCGATGTAGGTCGTTCCAGCATGCGTTGGACAACTAGATAGTATGTGTCCTAGATGCTCGGGTTGTCTTTGCATGCCAAAATGAAAGCCTCCGTGCCCGACTTCAATGCGGGTGATTTAAGGAAAGCAAAAGTTAGCTCGCACGACATTGATTGATCCTCCACATTTCTGTGCAAGATGCCGAGTGTTTCAGTAGCCTCCTCCGCTGCTTGGTACAGAAACGATGTTTTGCCTTCGATTCAATATTCCACAACCACCTTGACGGTGTGAGATGTAGAGTCGCGGAACAGGAGACATAAAATGCATGCTTTTGTTTATGTACATAACCTTTCGTGTCCCGATATCAAGGGATCTAAGCTCGCTCTTCGTCCATGAAACCACTCCAAATGAATAGAGTACTACCGGGACGGCATGCATTTTGTTTCTCACCGAAAGGTAGGAAGAACAAATATGCTGGGCGAGATGTTTATATCTGCTTCGGAGAGTATCCTTTGTAGGCACGCCCAGGTATGTATAAGTCTCTACAGCGCAAAGATGTCGTATAGCGCTTCTATCGACGATCTCAGGGTTTTCAGAGTTGCCATTAAGTATGGCTTGCTTTAAATACACCTTGGCGTATTTTTCTAACTTAAATTCCATTCCTATTTTCTTAGTGTATCGTTTGACGATTTCTAGAGCTAGATGTATTTGCTCTTTATTTTTAGCATAGATCTTAGGATGATCCATGTAAAATACATAAGTGACCTTGTGCTTCTGATTCGCAGTTTTGCCGCAAAGTTACCTCTGGGAATAGTGAAGTTCTAGAGATAGCTTAAGCTTTCCAAAAGACAGATGATAAGTCTATAGGAGGACGATTGGAAAGCTTTCCTGTAATCAATCCAGGCCATCGATAGGTCAGGCTGGTAGAATGCTGCATCTTTGCAGACACATATATCGATGAGCAGGTTATCCCGAAATCCTGCAACGCCTTTCTTTGAGCTGCGTTTTTCATAAATTTCTTGCCACACAGGTTCGATTGTCCGAACAATTCTATCATTTAGGCTATCTGTGAATACCTTATACAGTCTGTTTAGACATGCAATTCTCCTGTAATTCTTTGGGTTAGCTAAGTTATCCATTTTCGGCAGGAGTACTGTGCGCTCTTCCACTGAAGAAACGAAATCGCGACTTGCTAGAATGCTACGATGTGAATGCTACTCCACAAAAAGAGCTTCGAAAGCGGAGCAACTACTCTACCTTAACCAGAAGAAGCCTGCAGCAGGGAAAGAGAGGTGGCACTATAACCAAATGTCGGCAGTCATCCAATAGAGGACAAGCGATGTTTTATGACCCTGAGAAACATAACAATCCAGGTTTCTGACAAGCCTAAAGATCTGGCTAAAATGGATGAAGAGCTACGTGTACAATTTTGCAAAGAATCCGAACTCTGAACTATAAATTGGTGTGTGTATAATGCAGCGAGAGCTTTGCCCGATGTGAAACGTAAAACAAAATCAACGGTGGATCATAAGATTGATGCTACTTTAGAAAACCAGATTTACTATCTCATATAGAAAAAATCGTGTGACAACTAACAAGGACACCTGCCAGAAAGGTGTCTTTAAGGGTGAATTCATGAGCCCACTCCTCTTTTACCTCACATTATTGCCACTATCTCTATCACTTCACCATTCCCATGGTTACGTTTGCCGCAAACCTGCAAATCGAAAGCACAAGGTCACTCATATATTTTACATAGATGATCTTAACATATATGCTAAAAATAAAGAGCTACTACATGTAGCTCTAGAAATTGTCATACGATACACTAAGGAAATAGGAATGGAATTTGAGTTAGGAAAATACGCCAAGGTGTATTTCAAGCGAGGCAAACTTAATGGCAACTCTGAAGATCCTGAGCTTGTCGATAAAAGCGCCACACGACACCTTTGCGCTGTAAAAACTTATACATACCTGGGCGTGCCACAAAGCGGCATGCAGGATGTGAAATCTATGAAGGATACTCTCTGAAGCAGATATAAACGTTTCATCCCGCAGATTTGGTCTGCCGAACTTCGGACGCGAAACAAAGTATTCCATGGACAAATAACGAGCTGCGATGCCTTGATATCGGACATGAAAGATTATGCATATAAACAAGAGCATGCATCTTCAGTCTTCTGTTCTGCGACTTTACATCTTACGCCGTCAAGGTGGTCGCGGAATATTTAATCTTGAATCCCTTAACAACAGGATTATTCTGGGTACAGCAAATAGAGTACTAATTGGAAGAAGTAGAGAAAAGAGCGTTTCTGTACAAAGCAGCGGAGGAGGCTGCTGAAACAATCGGACTTAACTTCAGTATCAGGGAAGAGGAAAAGGCATAAAATCTTATCTATCTCGAGTAGTCACTCCTGAAAGCCCGGACTCAGGAAGCGCAGTAGAAAAACTTCCGTGAACTGGTACTCGATAAGAGGATGCACGGCATCTACCACAGAAATGTGGAGGATCAGTCAATGTCGTGTGAGGTAACTTTTGCTTTCCTTAGATCACCCGGATTAAGTCGGGCACGGATTGTTTCACTTTGGTATGTCAAGACGGTGTCATTTCCACTTTAATATAGCGTCGCCACATTCTGAGCCACGACATTCCCGATGATAGCTACAGGGCATGCCACGCACCCCCCAGCATCTAGGGCACACACTGTCCAGTTGTCCAGCTCATGCGGGAACGACCTACATCAAAGGAACAATGCGGCACTAAGAGTGCTTTACTACCATCTCTGTCACTCTAACAGCAATAAACTTAATATCGCTCCGCTAAACGCTCCTAGGGAAATAGAGCCAATTGCCGAGAATGAAATGTACCGCTGATACTGGAACTTTATATTCTCGACCGTTCTTACCGTTGCACACTCGAGGACTGACTTCGAGAAGCGAACCATATTCGTTATCGAATTTTGGGCACTAGCTGACAAAAATATCATAGCCAAGGAGAATGAAAAGAAAGAGAGGTTAGATACCTTGTAAGGGAGTTGCGACGTTTGTACCCGGAATGTTCTGTTAAATTAATCGTCCTTATCATTGGCGCTCTTGTTGGTGCCAAACTTTAACTGGTTAATTGCCTGAAAAGCATCCCTTCATGTGAACAATATGCCGAAATACTTGCGGGGAAAATACAGAATGCATTTTCCTTGTCCTTGGCTCGCGCTGTGTCCTCAGGGTGCACGAGACTTTTGCCAGATGGTCATATTGATTGCGTGACAGACTGCAATCACCCATCTCACGGTCGTAAGACGTGGTTTTAGCTGAAGTTTTACTCTTATTTTGCTGGGATCAGGTGCAATTTTTCAAATAAGCACCCGCTCCCGGCGAAATCCTGCGGTTGTCCTTATGACAAACGTGTAATTTTATATACTCTATTAATTTTTGGTTTCGCGAAAAAAGTCATCAGGAAAAATTGTTCGTGTTTTTAATACTACAAATATATTTATAGAGATTTTTTAAATCTTGAAAAAGGCGGTCCCCAAAATATTTAAAATGCGCTCACTTTTTTAATTTTCATCCAAAATGGCTAGCTAACGAACTTGACCTTTAGTTTAGGAGACTTAAAGAGTATACCAGAGGCCAATCTAATAGATTCATTTTTCAAGAAGTCATCGTGCACACAGTCAGACAGGAATAGATACAGACAGACAAGCAGGCACATTCAAAAAATCTGTTCTGATTTTAGTTTTATTCGTAAAAAATATCATTAAAAACATTTAAAAAAATTAAATTGTTTGAGCTCCCACACGCAAGATGAAAAAGGAATTAAAAGATAAAAGTTGTGATGAGAATGTACATACGCAGCGGGCACATTTCCTTTTTGACTGTTAATCATTTTTTTCACGGTTTAAACGAAAACTATGTATTTCGCATAGTTGGAAGGAACAAATGTAATTTTTGAATTTCCTATTATTTTTTATACTGTGAAAATATGAATTTTCAACTTTTTTTTCATATCGTGCGTTATTTTGCCTAAAATTTTCATTTTCCTTTGTTTTTCGGAACTTTGAAAATACTATAATTTCGGTACTTTTTTTATCGAAAAAATAAATTAGAATAAATTGTTAGACTTTTCGAGCACTTTTGGAATTTTTATGCAAAATGCCTGGCTAACCAACTTAAACTTTAGTTTAGCACACAAAAAGAGTTTACCAAAGGTTAATCTAATAAATTAGTTTTTTTATGTTATCGTGCTCACAGAGCGACAGACAGATATACATGCATACCATACATACAGATAGACGCATTCGTAAACAGATTTTTTCGGATTCAGGGTTGTCTCAAAACGTGAAAATTTGACAAAAACTGGGGGTAGGGGACAAATTTTACACAAATCTTATATGTTCTCTGATGAGAATGTAAAAATTGAAAAACTTTTTAATATATAAAATAGTCAGTCCTGTATTCATGTTCTTATTTTTTCAGCAGTGAGGATATGAAATTTAATTAGAACGACAAGAAAATAATGCACTTATATAGACTTTTCCTAATACAAATTGTTAAATACAATAATTTTACGCCTCATCGTCGCTCTCACCACTGGGAAAATTATAGACCCTATGACTGTTGATAAATGAATTAATAATTATCACTAATTGTTTCAAAAATTACGAATAAGGTTTTCTCAGGATGACATTTTTCGTTTTATTTAAAAAAAAGGTACCAAAAATATTTATTCTCAATATTTTAAAGCCTGAGTTCGAAAATTCCTGAAAATAGTTAATTTTCCAAAATATTAAATCCTCGAAAGTAGTAAGTTCCCGAAATTTCAAATTGTGGTTAAATTGTGAATAGTCGATTCTAAAATGTACGCTAAAAGATATTAATTATTGTGCATACTAGTTAATATTTGCGGTAGTTTTGTTTTCTTTTGGGAATTTTAATTTTTTCAATTTTTATAGTTTTTACTCATTAATAGTTTTTAAAAATGGTTCTTAATAGTAATCAACGTTGATTTTCATTAAAATATCCCTATTATTTTATGAATTAGTCATTGAAATTTAATGAGCCTATGAGAACCATAAGATAGTATGTTAAAAACCCTAGCATTTCATTTGTTAATACAGTTTATTCAAATAAGCATCAATTTTTTTAACTGACTAAATATGATAACTGCGTACCATTGCTGAGAAATTTTAGGTCTATTCCATAGGAAAACCTTTATTTATACCATCGTAAATACCTGATGTGGATAACTGTTCATAAAAATTGTTTATAAAATACAAAATTATTTAATAAATTTAATTAATTCAATATAAAAACTAATTGTATATAAATCATTCAGATTTACTGCGAATCAAGTAAAGAATCGCAACCGATCCCAGGCAAAGCGTTGACATGCAATATTGTTATATACAAAAATGAGAGGAAAGCTTTGACACATTAAAATTGATTTGATTTTGCTTTGAAAATAATAATTTTGGTAGGGCTTCAATAAGAAATAAATGTAATTAAAAATGTATAGTTTTAATAATTTTATTAATAACTGACCAACCGATCGCTCACAAATAATTCAATAATTATTACTGATTCTGTCGGGTATTTTAGGCGGCGTGGTAACATCCACGAATACTATTGCTATCTACTTTTTCACAAAAATATTAGTTTATCCAGCATAAAAGGGACTTCCTGCAAGTTTCGTTAACCTAGTTACGACGTACAAACCCAAATATATGATCAGTTTTCTTTATTGTACTTTGAATCTCAGTTAGGGAAATATATTATATATAGCACCACAGCTGTACATTGCAAAAAAATTGAAGTCCGATTAACGCAGATCCTTAAGTTATGCATTACACATGATGTGTAACAATTACTATTGCATTTAGTTCTATCCCAAAAATATATACCATTTTTCATTTCAAAAAAGTGAAAAACAATTCCATAATTAAGAAAAGGTACCTACAAATTACTCTGCAGCTTTATAGCATTCTGTTCTAATATTTAACGTCAAGAATTAATATTTCCTAACAGTAACATACAAGATTTAATAATAATGATTATTTTCTTTTTTCATCATGGCCACAGGCTAAATCAAGTGACTGATGAGATCTATTCAATAGCATGCTTGAAATCTTTTGCGATTATATTGTAGGTACAAAATTAGGAGCATAGTTTAGTTTGAAGTTCGTCCTTTACCGATGTTATACTTAAACAGCGGCATCGAGTGTTGGCGGTGAGCGCAGTCAACTCTGGATTATTTATTTATTATTATTTATTCCTTCTTAAACGTTTACTCGGATCAGTGAAGTGATTGATGAGATCAGGATGTTATTAAATAATTTAATACGATGCTTGAAACCTCTTGCTATGATGCTGTATGTGTACAATTACGAGCGGCCGCGAGCGTTGGAGGTGACAACAGTCATCCCTGGATGCTTTCTTAGAGCAGTTATCTGCCACTCCACAGGTGTTTATTCGCTTGCTTTTTGATGGTCTTGAAAGGTTCTTAGAATGCGACACGTGTTTTATAAAACTGCCTTCTGAGCTGCAGCCAATACCGTCATGAATCCTCAATGTTTAAGATGATCCGTGCATTTTGAGTGCACATTGCCATTAGCCGAAATCACAATGGGACGAATAGATGCAAGATTCACATTCCTCCATATAGATTTTACTTCATGCCTTAACTCGCTATACTTTTGAGGCCTGGTTGTATTGGTTGACAGCAAATTTCTGTTAAGTGGACAAGCAATGTCGATGATGCAGACTCATCCGCCTTCTTTTTCTCGCATCACGATCTCAGGTCAATTGGCCCGGATATAATGATCCGTTTGGATAGTAACATCTCAATATAAGATGTAATATTTTTTTTCTATAACGGGAATCGGAATGTATCTCTAGAAAGGCGTCCCTTCTTTTAAGGGTGCTAGGTTTAGGGCAAGCTGTTGATGTATAATGCCCGCTACATCATTATGTCTGTGCTTATATTCTCCCTGAGGAATTATGCAATAGCCTTCAATAATGTGCTCTATGGATTCATTGGTATGTCGTCATATTCGTCACCGGTGAACCACGTCTTCATTTAACACGTATTTGCGATAATTCCTGGTGCTGACTTAAGGATTACTTGTCCTGTATCGCAATGATGAACCTCTTCGTCTCTGAATACAGAGTACCCTTTTTTAGCCAAGTAATGGATGCTGCACTATCCACAAGGTTTTGTGGTGCTCGCCGTGGGTAGCCTTCTATCTCCATTGTACTTCTTATTCCTCAATGGTTTCTGCCCTTATATTCAAGGCTCTATCCGAGGACAAATTTAAGGGCATGTAGTCAAGATCCGCTTTACAGATCGTCACACAGATTTTTACGTCTACAACGACCCTGCCCCCTATATGTCGTGGTAGACCTACCCTTTCAATAGCAGGTTTTTTGTGGTGCATTCGGTAATTTATCATTTCTACGCGGACGATTCAGTTTAACTTTGCAAGCTCGGTGTGAGACTATTTGATCAGCCCGAAGGTGTATGTGAGGACACGGTTGGCATATGTGCTGATTGCCCTGATTTGGTTTAGCCAGTTGATAAAATTCTTCATAATCAATCTGAGCATCGTAGTGTAGACAGTCATTAGGCTTGCTTTAACTTTCGTATGGTTAATACCCTTAGATTCAAGAATACACAGATATTTTTATGATTATCCTGCAGTTATTGCCTCGTTGTCATTTTTGAACCCGTTCTCTAACTCTGCGGTCCCTAATTCCCCTCTAATTAAATGCACTCTTCTGCATTTATCTAGTCCGAACTCCTTGTGGATATTATTGGAAAACTGCTTTATGATATCGATCACTTGCTGAAGTTTCTTGGTTGAACTAGCGTACAGCTTTAGGTTATCCATGAAGAGAAGAAGGGTCACTCCATAATCCTCCTCATTATCATGAATTCTAAAGCCATGAGACATGCTGTTTAGTGTTTTGTTTAATGGGTTCAACGCTAAACAGAACCATACTGCACTGAAGGAGTCTCATTGAAATATATCCGTCTGAATGCGTATCTATCTATTTATCCTGGGTTGTCTATGATCAAAATACTTGATTCTTGTACTCCAGAGCCCAGACACAGAAAGTCAACAATGCGTGTGGAGATTTAGTAAAGTTTTAAGACTTCAAGCAAATGGTCATGCGGCACGGAAGGAAAAGCTTGCTTGTAGTCAATGTGTGCCATGTGTAAGTTTCTTTGATGCTTACGAGCTTAAGTCATGGCAACAGCGTCTACAGTGTCTAGATCTTTACAGCCTCGCGAGTTTTTACAACATCCTTTTGGTTCTTCTGCAAGGATATCATTCTCTTCGCAATGAGAATACACCTTATCTGCGATGAGTGCTGTAAGACATTTATAAATTGTTGGAAGACAGGCTATCGGTCGAAATTCAGATGGATTTTCAGTATCTGGCGTTTTAGGTAATATATACGTAGTACCTTGAAGCAAAAAGCCTGGCCAACGCATGATGCACACTCGTCAGGTACTTGTACCAGAACTTGTGCACCATACACAGACCTCCTAAAGTTTCCAGTTACTTGTCCTTTTTAAGACCGCTGAAACATATAAAGCTGTGATGTTTCTCAGCCGAACTTCAGGGATATTGCCTACCCTTGCTGTCTCCAGTTTGAAGAATGCAATGACCAATTGCATCTGTTAATGTTTTCCCAAACACCCGACCGGTAGTTAGTCATATATTCCAATTGAGGGACTTCGCTGTCTTGCTGGTTATTCTGCTTTCCACTCAGTTCAAGGTAGGGCCTGGCAGTCTGGCAGAAAGAGCATTAAGTCTTTGCCGTTGGAAATCCATAATCTTATCCAATATTGATGGTTTTCATGTCTCGATGTGCCGAGGTTAGTGGATTTCAGTAACATGGTTTATCAGCTTTCTGGTTCTATTTCCTTTTATATATTAGGTAATGGATCCAATTTGCACCTTACTCTTCCGTGGTGGATTTCGATTCCTTGCGGGGAAAAAACTACATTTGCAGGCCTAGTTCTGTGACTCAACGTTCTAACGGTTGCTACAGACGCACATTATGCAAGAGTTTGCTCCTCGAACGCAGTTTGTGTTATGTTAAAATACGTCGGTATAACCTTGCTGTTGAGGTATTCTATTTGTTCACACAAATCATGTGTGATGTTTATTTTGGACAGAGAATGCTTTAGTGTTGGTTCCACATATTTGAACTCTAGTAAAGCATGAAAGAAATTCCTTTCAAGATGCTGTAGTTTTGCTAAGAATTCGCTATCCACATCAACATTAAAGATTTTAATGTATTAAAATCATTATCAATATTATCAATATTAAAGATTTTTAAAACTTCCCGAGGATCGCCCGGGCGCTCCTGAAGCCGCTGCTGAAAGCCCCAGCATGGGGGATGGCAGTGATGGTGAGCTGCTAGATGATCAGGCAGATCTCACTGATTAAACAGCTGGCCAGCAAGAACATCTGGGACAACCGCTAAGCAGTGGTACGTCAACAATGAAAGAGGAACTGGTGCGTCTTTATTACGAAAGAGCGAAGTTTGAAATGAAAATGGGAAAAGTATACAATTTAAGAACGAAATTTGCTGCAAAGTATCCTAATACACAGACAGTCGCACTAAGAGATTTTATCGCTAAGGTAAAGTACATCAGCACTAATCTACTTACACGTGGATGGCCTTATACAACCAGAGGAACAAGCAGCGGTTCAGCAACAAAAAAAAACGATAAAAATGGACATACCATCTGAAAAGAGATGTTATGCGCCTTTATTTTTTGGCAGAGAAAAGTGCAAAGAGAGAACGTCATAGATTATTCTGAACTAAGTGCCCAGAGCCAGCCACAAAAATAAATGAGCAGAATTTGGTAGAACAAAAACGCTCAATATCGGTAAACAGATTGCTTTCGGCAGTTTAAATTACTGCTATAAAAATGGAAGTGGAACAGCAGATTCCAGCTGATGAACTCACTTTGGAACATGCGGACCACGAAGACTTGATTAAAGCTAAAGGCATAGGTGCTAGTGATGCTAAATATCATCTACCGGATCCCTTAGAACCAACACTAAGGCATTCTCAGCCCAAAATGAACATCACACATAATCTGCGTGTACTAACAGAACACCTTATTAGCAAGTTTTTAGCTGCGTATTTTAACGTAACATAAACTGAATTAGGGGTGCAAACTCTGTTATACTGTGCAATTTTGGCAACCGTTAGAACGTTGAGTTCCAAAACTCCGCCAGCAAATGAAGTTCTCGTCCCAACAAAGGATCGAGTTTCACCGTGGAAGATGAGGTTGGATATGGATGTTAGCAAAGTAACGTGCAAGTTGGGTCGATTAAGTCAATATAATAAAGGAAATATAAACAGAAGGCTGATAAACCATGTTACTAAAATCATCCAACCTCGGCACATCGAGACATTAACACCATCAATATTAAATGATATTTTGGACTAAGATCGGCAGAGAAGTGATGTTCTTACTGCCAGACTGCGTCGGTGCGAAAAAAGTAGTTCACGAAGGCAGAACATCGAAATCCTCAGACAGATGAAAGAAGGTTCTATCGTGAACTGAGTGTGATGCAAAATAACTAGCAAGACACTAAAGTCCCTGAATTATAAGATGCGAACAGATGAAATTTGGAAACTGCGTAGTTTAAACCCAAGAAAGCAAAGGTAAGCAATATTCCTGAAATGCAGCTGACATACATCACAGCTATAAATGATTTAGCGGTCTTAAAAAGTGTAATTGACTGGAAAGTTACAGGTTCGGATATGGTGCACAACCTCTGGCTTTATGATACACGGTACTACGCATATATACCCTAAGAAATCATACACTCCAAATCTATAATAATTTCGACCGTTAGCCTGTCTTCCAACCATTTATAAATGTATTACAGCTATCATTGCAGATAAGGTATATTTTCATTGCGACGCGAAAGGCATCCTTATAGAAGAACAAAAAGGTTGCTGTAAAATCTCGCGAGGCTGTAAAGATCTAGTCACGCCTTTGACTCAAAAGTGGACAGCCAGCTAGAGCTAATGGAAGATTTACCAAATCATTCGATCATTCGATCGATTGCGTGCGCCATCAGCTAATATAGTCTCTCAGGCTACCTGTCACTTAAGACAGAGCTTTGAAATAAAAAAAGGACGTTATTTAAAGAACGCTACTACTCAGGATTCTCCTTCATCATCAATAACATTACTTCGAGGATACTAACCTGATTCATTTTGAATTAGCATAGTAGTAGTGAGTTCGTGGACATTTCATTTTTTTTAGTGTATGCATGATTGTAATAACATTGCACTTCATGTTCAGTGGAGACCTCGTTGTGCATGTTTGTACTTGTGAGGAAATTTTTATAAATGATCGCGTGGTGTGTGCGACATTATTGTAACGATTTTGCACTTTGTTTCACGATAAAGATCTCGTTGTGCATGGTCGCACTAGCTCGTGCAATTTTAATGGGCATTTTTAGTATGATCCTTGAGAAAAGGATAGTGCCAGAATGGAATTTATAACCGCTTTTGCAGTTTATTTACGATAAAGACCTCGATGTCCAAAGAAAGTTCTTGCCTTTTACCTATATTGAAGGAAAATCTAATCCAGTTCTCTTTAATAAGGTAATATCATACAAAATATGCAATCATATCTCGCTTGAGTGAACTCACAGTCCATCGCTTACTATTTAATGAAAAAATAATTTAGAATTTTCGTGGGTTAACTTAACTGCTGTTCATTTATTTTTCAAGTCTAGTTATAGAATGGTTAAGGCTAGTTTTGAGGTCTTTTCAGTATGCGAATCAATTTACGTTGTTGGTTGCAATTTACTGGGCAGGAAAAAGAAAACGCAAACTAAACGAACTTCTCGATGAAAATAAATATCATTGAGATAAATTTAAAATCCAACACTCATATTACCAGAAATTAATCTAATTTTTGGTAAAACTGTAGATATTTTTCTAAAATCAGCCAACTTCAATGATGAATAATTTTAAATGAGTCTAGAGGACGCAAAGGCGAACTATTGTATCCATGGGAACTCATTTGTATTTGGAGCGAGATAAGAATATAAACAAAATTAGGAATGTGAGAAATTCTGAACTTATTATAATTTAACTTAAATCGAAAATAACTGGCTCATTTCTTAATTTTAAATACACCGGGTGTAAAATTAACAAGAAATAAAAATAACCAACGAAATAAATTCGTTTTAAAATTTGGTATTTTTTTTAAACGCCTCACGGTAAAAGTTCGCCAAGATGGAGGATTATAAAAATGACAGTGTTAAAGAAAAAAAAATAGTACGCAAATAATACTTTCTCAATCCGTGTTAGATGAAATTAATGAAGAGCATGTGCTTGAACAATTTTCGGATCTTTCTGATATTCAATCAGAACACGAAAATGTCAATAACGAAATTAATATTACACGTAATGAAACCAATCCAGTACCTGAGAATTATGAGACAAAAAAAATCAATTAGGGAATATTTCCGAAAATAGAGATTCGCAAAATAATTTCGAGGCACAAGATAATTTAGGCAAGCGAAATAAAGCAGCTACGCAGAGCAATTTAGATTCAGACAATTTTCATTCTTAGATCGTAAAAATGGATCAATTAATGGTCACACTTGAAAACTTACAAAAAGATATGAGCAAATCTATAGTATCACAAAATACTTTAATACGAATGGTGAAAGCAGCAAAAATAAGTCATCGCGAATTTAAGACGGATACAACAAAAATAATCGGATCTTATGTAACTTCCTTAGCAAAGATAATGGACGATCGTATAGAAATGCAAAAAGAAAATTCTAATCAGCAAGATAGGATTCTAGAAGAATACTTAGTTAATCTCGATCAAGACATCTGTTCACTTAAAAAGAAAATGGAAGAAGTTATAACCGAACAGGCAGAACTTATTGTTACAAATATCAACAATCGGAAGCGCTTTTAAAATATTGAAGATTATCAAGATGTACTAGAAAGAAGAATGGATAGGAATATGGGTGGTAGCAATATTAAAATCCCATGGCTATAAAACTATTCAGTACCTAAATTTTCAGGATCAGGTAAAGAAAGGCACATGTTTCTTAGCGATTTTGATAAATATATTAGAGTGATAGACGTTAGACGGGACGATTTTAGTTTCATAGTAAATTCATGTTTAGGGGGTATCGCTAGAGAATGGTGGAACCTTACAGCCACTCCAGGTGATAATGAATCTACGTTTAGAGAAAAATTTATTTCAAAATTCTGAAATGATAATATTCTTTTTCAAATTAGTACTGATCTTCAATATGTTTTTTATCAAGGAAAATTATCGAAATCGGTATATGCCACTAAAATGATAAGTAACGCTATTAAATTTTTTGATAAATTTATTAAACTTTTAGAAACTTTTGACCAAGCAGGCTGAATAAATTGTATAGGAGATTATGATCCCCATAGAAATAGTGTTTATCAGCTAAATGATTTTTGTAGATTTAATCGCGATAATTGAAATATAAAAAGCCTAAGGGGGGGGGGTGAAAATAACATCCAAAAGTCTGATCAAAATCATGAAGGGCAATTAGCACATGAAAATGAAGATTTAAAAAATTCTAATTCAAATTTTCCACTTCGATATCAAAATAATGATCCATATCTAAGATAGGATCAAAATAGATTTGGAAATAATTATTATTCAGGACAAGCATATAATGATAATTCAAGTCCGAATGATCAAAAACAAGGATATTTTAATCCAAAAAACAGCGCTAATCAGAGAAATAACTAATTGAATAATCGAATTCGATCGAATTTTGAATACGAAATTTCGCAAACTCGTGCACCATATCCCGATTACAATGATCGAAACAGATCTCCATATAATTATGTGAATGGACGAGTAGAAGATAATGTTTACAAAACAAATCCAAATAATGCAAATCAAGTAAGCTCGCCTAGAGATATGAATCATCAATTACAAAATAAAAAGGGGCTTATAATAATCTCCAAAATACTCCACCGCAAAATAATATTATTAAACAGACTAGAGTTATAGAAGTCGTGGAAAATAAAGATGATTGCGATGAATTTTGTTTTAATCAGGGAAACACACATGGCTCGAGTTATCCGAGGGTAAACCAATAGAGGCGAATCCGGAGCCCAAATATTTCAAAAAGCCTCTACCTTTAGATATGAGGGTCAAAATTTAAAAAAACGATGATAGCGT
This sequence comes from Druon quercuslanigerum, assembly GCA_010014905.2. NCBI lineage: Eukaryota > Metazoa > Arthropoda > Insecta > Hymenoptera > Cynipidae > Druon > Druon quercuslanigerum. The sequence continues at coordinate 2,495 of JAAAKG020176110.1, read as the reverse complement.
AGTAGAGAAAGCATTAGATAAATGACCGATAATGATTTTAAATCTCGAGAACATAGAAAAGTATGCATTAATAGATACAGGTAGCGAAGTAAGCTGCATTTCTGAGAGTTTTTATGAAAATAATTATAACATTTTCAAAAAATGCGAACTTTTACCAATTGTTGGAACAACAATTGCCGGTTCAACTGGAGGATGACCCGTCAAAAATTGAAAATGGGTGAGTGGGAAGGTTCTTACGTTTTTCTAATTGTTTCTAGACTTAACAAAGAATGTATTATAGGAGTGGACTTGCTAAAAAGATTAAGGAGTAAAATCGTTTTTGAAGTTAATATTGTCGAATTAAAGGATAAAAATAAATCGATTAAAATGAAATTATTAAAAGAAGATATAAAAAGAATTCGCATAATAATGGATGCGGAAAATATTAAAAAATTAAGTTACATAGAATGTGTAGGAATATACTTAGAACCCGAAGAAAATTTTCCAAACATCGTAAAGTAAATTAATACAATTGAAACTTATGATAATGCTCAGTATGTATATGCATTAACTGATGATCAAATTAGAGAATAAGTGGCGCATTTTACTTTATCAAATGCATTAGAAAAAGAGCGATTCTACAAATTTATATCCCGTTATAGAAATGTATTTTCTCGGAAACCAGGTAGGATTTCGAAATATGAACATGAACTTAAAATAGATAATAAAAGACATTTTATATCACGAACTAACCCGATACCTATGTTCGTAAGTAATAAAGTGTCGAATGAAATTAAAAAACCTATAGAAATGGGATTCATTCAAGGTTCAAACAGCGCGTATGTAAATCCACTAGTGATTACAATTAAAAAGGACGGTTCGATAAGACTTTGTTTAGACGCTAGTAAATTGAACAAAATCATGGTAAATGATTACGAATGTGCGGAGCCTACTGAAGTTTTATTTCAAAGGTGTGCGGGAACTCAAGTAATATCAACTTTGGACCTAACTAGTAGCTTTTGGCAAGTACCCCTGCATCCAGAGTCTATGATATAGACAGCGTTCTTATACGAGGGAAAGTGTTATGAATTTTGTGTCTCACCTTTCAGCTTAAAAGCAAGCACAGCTGGCTGGTTAGAGCTTTGGACTATGTTCTAAATGAGTTAGGAAACTTTGTTATTACCTTTCTTGATGATATGTTATGTACCTCACAAAGTACATCACAACACAACTACGTAGATTTTTAGGTGTAATGAACATTTATACAAAATTTAGTAGGGAACATGCACAAGAAATAGCACCACTTTTAAATTTATTACAAATAGTGGCAAAATGGATATGGGATTTAGAAACAGATGATTCTCTTATAAAAGTCAAAGAGCTATTTTGTGAATTCACTATTCTATCATATCCGGATTTAAATAAGCCCTTCTGTTTACAAACAGATGCAAGCGATCGAGCACTAGGAGCTGTCCTTTATCAAATTGATATAAATAAAGAGCTGACGCCTATTTCTTTTGCCAGTCGCACTTTGAAGGAATTTGAATTTTCGTATTATACGACAGAAAAAGAACTTTTGGCTATTGTATGGGCACTAATTAAATTTATATCGTACATGTTAGGGGCTAGATTTATAATTCGTACTGATCACAAAGTTTTACCATTTCTTAGGACATGTAAATTAGTTAGTGTCAGGGTAGCGCGGTGGATTTTAGAAATACAAGATTTTAGGTTCAAAATAGAATACTGCTAGGGTAAAAAAAAATATAATAGCTGACACCTTAAGTAGAATTCCATTGATAGAATTTGGATAACCACTGGATATGAATGAAGGGAAAAATTTTCTTTATACATGGGCAAAACGACCCTCATTTGAACTGAGAAAACGTTTAAAAAATATTCGTGAAGAACAAAGAGATGACCCTATTCTGCAACAATCTGTAAAAGCTATGAAAGTGGGTAGAACGAAAAGATTTGAAATGCAGAAAGAACTTGTGTACTTTATTTCAGGTGGTGAAAATAAACTTTATTTAACGAAAACCATTATACATAACGTTATAGACGAATTTCATGTAGTTTATGGTCATATAGGTCCACAAAAGGTGTTCAGAATGCTTCATGAATACTTTTATTATCCGCGTTTAGCAAAGACCATCAGACAAAGATTATCTAGCTGTGATTCATGTCAGAAAAACAAGGTAACAAACCAAACTAGCTACGCGGAAATGAAAACTGACACGCCCACGAAGCCAGGAGAAATTTTATCGATTGATTTTTATGGTCCATTACCCGCATCAAAAAGGGGATTTAAATATATATTATCAACGATTGATGCATTTAGTCAATTCATAAGTTTATATCCTTTGAGAAGGATGACGACATAAGCAGCGATCAATAAAATATTTAATGATTATAATCGCTGGGGGATTGTATTGAAATTCGATAATAAAATTTTGTAGAAATTGTTGATGTAAGTTGTTGGCTTTAGGGTCAGGAGAATTGAAACTAATTAAGTT
>JAAAKG020176099.1:0-26684 GCA_010014905.2 Druon quercuslanigerum | reverse complement strand
AAATGCTCCAGGGAAAAAAATTTGGCTCGAATGAGGAGGTCATTGCCGAAACTGAAGCCTATTTTGAAGCAAAGGATTAATCTTTCTATAAACATATTATAGAAATTTTGGAAAGGCGTTGGAAAGATTGTATCACTCTGAAAGGAGATTATGTTAATAAATAAAAATTATTTTTGAAAAAAAAGTTGTTTTCGTTGTTAGTCTCGGGACTTATTGAATGATGTGTTATATTAATCGAGCTTCAACTTAATAGAGCCTTAAAAGAGGAACCTCGACATCTGAGTAGATAAGGGGTTCAAAATCAACTTTTTTTTTAATTTATCAAATCTGTATGTGAAATACATAAATTCAAGGCAACTTTAGTAATCAGACTAGATTAAGGATTAGACTGTACTTTATATTTAAATTCTGGATGGGATTTGAATGTGGTTATAGTTGGATTGAATTGTGGACTAAATTCTGAATTAAAATGGATCATTAACTGAATTGTGGATAATGCGGGATTCAGGAATATTTTGGATTATAAATTGGATGGAGGAAAATATTAGATTGAAAATTGTATTACAGATTTAATTGTATTGTGTAAAAGATTAGGTTTAGAATGAAATATCATTATCTATTAGATGGGTTTTTGAACTATATTGTGGTTTAAATTATATACTGAATTAGATTGAATTAGATTTAATTGGACTGTAACCTGGATAATGTTGGATTGAGGGTTGGATTAGATTTTGATTTAAATTGTATTGTAGATTACATTTAATTGTGAATTCGATTTTTTATTGGTGTGGATTGAGGATATGTTAAAATTTTGAAAGGGATTCTTTACTCAATGTTGGACTAAATAGAATCAGTGATTAAATTAGATCGTGTATTAGAACATATTGTGGATCATATTGGATTTAAGATTGTATGTGACTATGGATGACAATGAAATGCCGACTGAATTGTGCATTGCTTTAGATTTTGGATTACTTTAGATCGAATTGAAATTTGGATCGGATTGTATTCTGTAATGGATTGTATCCTGGACTGAATTTTTGATTGAATGTGAAGATAAGATTGGGCTTTTATTGTTTCCGAATATGGATAAGATTAATTTTGGGTTGGTTAAGACTCTGAGCTGAAGTGTAGATTGGATGACGTGGTGGATTAAATCGGGAAGGGGAACATGAATAGGATTAGCCTAAGTTTTGGATTGGAATTTGGATTGGGATTGGCATTGGGATTGGTGATTCCTAATGGAACAAAATAGTTTTCAAAAATAATATTAAATAATTATTGTAATCACCTTGGCAGAAACTACATAGACCTGAAACAGGAAGGCGGTAATTTCATTTCAGTTTTAAATTAAAATCTTTAATGTCGCTTTTTAAAAGTATGTCCACAACTATATTGCACATCCCTGTTAAAGATTTAACACCTGCTTTAAAATGTTTCCCCCCTTAATATGATATATCTGCTAAATAGCTAGCGCAAAATTTGTTAGTGGTGCAGCATATGAGTGAATTTGAAGTTATGACAGATAGCTATGATGAATTTGAAAAAATGTTATTAGTTAAGAAAAATTACGCTAGCCCCCCCCCCCCTTACTCTCCATTTTGATCGATGATAACTAAGCATATAAGCGCATTTGAAGATCTTCCAGGTGATGTGATTTTAGCTTTAATTTTTAAATGGAAGGGATAGCGTGACCGCCCCCTTCCCCCCGTGTTTTGTGGTGCCAAATTTTTTATCGCTGGCGCATTTGACCGAATTTAAGGCGCAATTTAGTAGACTATAGAAAACCTGAAAATTAAGAGTGGGGGAGGGGCTTGTGTAAACGTTCTTTGGCCTTTTTCCGATATATTTTGTGGTGTTTTTATCCGTACAGAAACATTAAATTAGATATATTGTTAACGAAAATAAAGTAAGGTAAAATAAATTAAATGGTGTAATGATAACTCTTTCAAATTGAGATGGGATATATTAAATGCGTAATCTTAGTGGAGGTGACGTAACCCACTTACATGTTTCACAATACTGCCTTCTTATCTTTTCAATGAAGCTGAAAATTTTTCACGATTTCATCGTTTTATTTAACATATTTCTTATCGAATTTCTTATTTCTATGAGTTTTTTTTAACAAATAATAACTTTTTTTAAATAAACTAATTGTATCAAAAAAATAATTTCTTCAGTTCAAAGAAGGAAAATATGAATAATCTTCTTATTAGGAACATGGAATGTTATGAAAAAAAAACATTTTTTAAATGAGTCACAGAATGACTTCACTAATATTAAGTTAGAGAGCGCAATAAAAAAATTTTATTCGATTAAAAGGAATAATGGTTTAAAATAATGACGGTAAATAAATTCTTTCTCAAATTTTTGTTGGTACTTTATTTGAATTTCATCAAGAATATCTTCGGTGCAAAAATTCTGTGGATTACAATTTCGAATTTGTGAAATCAATGTTTTAATTACAAGGACTAACATTTTAAAAAAATAGCAGTGTATCACAGGACATACCACATTTTCTTTCAAGAGGAATGGAACATTAAATACAGACGAGGTCATCTGTGTTTAAGCTTCCTCTGTTTAAAAGACTAATGTGTAAAAAATCTCATTATATAAATGGCCTGATATGAGCATCCCGATAGCAGTAAAGAAAAAAGAATAAAAATAGGTTGTTGTGCTAAAACCTTATAATTTTTGAGTATATTTTTATATACCGCCCATCATGACAAAACTCTTTCTTATCACTCTTTTGGCACTTTTTGTCCGTGAGTACACGTGATATAACAAAATAAATTACAGAAATCTGTTGTGTTTTTATCAGCTACAAATTTTACAATGCTAACTCGTCATTTTAACCTAAAAGAGGAAATTTTCGAGATTAATTATAACTCAGACTGGATGGACTGAATTTTCAAAAATAAGTTTTAAAATTCCTTTTGTAATGATACGAGTGATGTACAATACTGTATTCGAAATCACCATTCTATGAGCAAGTAAAATAATTATACATACACATAGAAAGACAAAAGTAAATTTTCTTTTCGTGTAATTTTCGAGTGGGTAAAATTATTATATTTTTCGTCGACCCAAAAAACATAGTGAATCTTGCCAAGTGAATGTAATTTTCCTTACGGATTAAGATAATTCTGAAATCAGAGTAAAAATTACACTTCGTCTTTTTGTGAAATATAATAATGAAAAATATATAATTAATTAAAATTTGTACATTTCGTTTCTTTTATTGCAGAATTAAGTTCATCAACAGTTTCGCAAAGTGATGATGATTCAGTGCCTCTTATTAAAGGTATTCAAAGCCGTCGTTCTTCGGGTGGTCAGTATTTTTATAATAATCATAAACATATAATTTTTAATTGTTACAGTTAGATTTTAACTTAATTTAAAACAGACAAGTACCTAAAGAATAATTCTTAACTTCTCAATTCTAATATTTTCTTATTTTATAAATTTAATTTCAACCTAAGAATCAGTATTTCAAAATTGAATTTCTTGTTGAATTGTGTTGATAAAAAGGGCTAATACTTTATATAAAATAAAATAAGTTTCATATTCATTTCTCGTATATTTAGAGAAAATATTACCCTCCGATTTTTATGTGCGAATTAATATGAAAAAATGATGAGTTATAATCTTTATACATTCCTTTTCTCCTTTTATAGAATTAAGTACAACAACAGTTTCGAATCGCAATAAGGCCTCCATATCTTTTTTAAACCGGAAGCAAAGCCAAATTACTGCAGGTAGTCAATATTTTTATAATTATATTATTTTTAATTTACAGAATAAGATTTTTTCATTAGGAAAATAAGACACATGCTTAAATAATAATTTGGTATTTTTCAGCTTTGGATTTTTCCCTTTTTTATTGTATAAGGTTCACCTCTAACCGAAATTAACGTTTTGAGATTAAATTTCTCTTTAAGTGGTGTTATTAAAAAGGGCTGGCATTTTATATGAAATAATACTATATTACGTAACAGGTAGCGTTAGGTACGTTTTTACTAAACAGAAGCCAATTTCCGCAGCGCGAATAGTAAAACAATTGGCGATCCTTGAATTTCTCGAATGAAGACGAGTTTAACCCTATGAGCGATTACCGATTATATTAATTTTATATTTAAAAAAACAAGAACAAACGTTCTAATTGTTAAACACATTTAAATAATCTGCACGAGGCTGCTCCAGTATATATCATCAGTCGCGGACGCATTTTTATAATGCAATTAAGTTATCTGATAAGATCAATGTTCCTAATTTGATATATTGGACAAAGCCTGGTTTTTACTTCATCCTTCACCACCAGAACCTCGGTAAAGGTATAGAAGAAGTTCTAGATGTACCAGCTCACGGATGGGACTCCGAACCTCTAACGCGAAGTCTGAGCGCCTAACTAACGGAGCCACCGAGGCTTATTATTATCTTGGCTCAATTTCCACCCATAATTACTCATGACCTGTTACTTTGCTACAAACAACGTTTGCAACATACGGCAAGTGATTAGTAGATTTCTTGGTGTCAATCGTTGTTTCGAAACTTGATATTCTGCTTGAGCATTTGTCCTAATTCGTGACTTTACACACTGGAAAGCCCATCTATAGGGATCCAACAGTCGCATTTGAGACCATTTTAGGGATACAATATTCATCCTGGAGAGACCGTTTACAGATTTCCGATATGCAGCCTGTAAATCGAAGCATAATATTTCATCTCTAGTAATGTAAATGGGCTATATTTGTGGTAAGGGTAAACATTCTGTAGTAAACCAGTGTTGAAGGCAATTTGTTGGAGCATGATTCCAGTGAAATCATTGTGGCTGCACGTGCATTCTTGAAAAGCAAACATAGTCGCAAGCAAAGCAAAGCGAGCAGTCTTTTCAAAAAGGCGGCATCTATCAATTAGTGATGCGATACTAAGAAAGTGCATAGATCGTCATAAAAAAGACGTCTCTCAAAGGTGTTGTTAGTTTTGACATGCTGTTATTCAGATGAGATAGTAAATCGAGTTTTCCAAAGCAGCATCATTGTCTCTTTGCACCTCACGATGTCTGGATGAACCTTTAAGCTTTTCGAAAGACAGATGACATGTCTATAGGAGGTTGAATCAAAAGCTTCCTGCTGATCAATCCAGGTCATTCCCAGGCAGCGCTGGTAGGATGCTAATTCTTAGGAGACGCAACTGTGAAAAAGCAGGTTCTTTGAGTCACGTTTCTTATACATAGTTCATAGTTAGGTCGCGTTAAAAAAGGCGAATAAATTAAAATTTAAAGACCTCAGGCTTTGGACGGGTTGGAAAAGGCGAATAAATGAAAAATTTGACACACATTTGAAATTTTAAAGATGCCCCCCATCCCCCACGTTACTTTTCAGAATAAAGTGTGGGCATAATTTAAATGCATGCGTATTTCTTGAGATATTTTTAAGTTTGAATCTATCATTTGGAATCACTGATTGAACAGTGATGGTTTAGAATACTTTTTCAATCAGTGACAATTTCACTGGTTCAGCTTAAGATAGTGTTGCACGCGGAAGTTCCCAGAAGTTTAGCAATCCTTACAAAAATGTTAAGGTGTTCAGTTGTGTTCGCATAATTTCCTGATCTTAAGAAATCGAACTTTTTTATAAAATCTTAATTGAATATGTTTTTGGTGCATCATTAATAAACGTGTAATACCAATCCTGTTGTTTAAAATATAAACATATAAATGAGATTTGAATTAAATTAAAAATCCTATTTAACACCCAAAACAGTACAAAAATGGTTCATTTTTGTTGCAGAGCATTTTGCTCTAGCGATCATTTGACTCTCGAGATCATGATGATATGTCTATTCCGGTCAATTTCATCTTATTTTTTGGTTCATTTCTTAAACTAAACAAAATGGCCGTCAATGTTGATGCCGATGTCATAACGACATAATCTAAAAATCGTATTTAACCTCACACAACTGATAACTATACCTTACAGGTAATACTTTCTAATGTCAGACTTCGTTAATTTTTTTCGTTTTTAAGCATACTGCACAATCAGAAACCATAAAAAGCTTGCATATCATTTAAGGTACTCTGTGTACGTCAGCTATCTAGGTTTGACTTCATACATGATCCCGAATCAGATCATTATGATCTCAAAAGTCGATCATTCATTCCAGTCTATCAAAATACTTTTGATTTCGGTGTCAGTTTTTGTTGCATAACAAGACTCCATTGATCACAGTATCATTTTCAACATTTTTTTACTGTGAATAAATAACTTAATTTGCAGAATTCTTGAAATATAACCAAGAATCCAACGATCAAATTTTGAAAACCACCAGAAAATTTCCCTATTGCATTTTGAAAAAAGATAAAAGTTTTGCTAAAAAAGAAAAGAAAAAAATTCTTTTCCGACAAGAATAAAAAAGAGGATACAGAAACGAGAAGGCAATTAACTAAATACTCTTTCTTCTATTGTTTTATTTTGTTCCTCTTTTTTACTTGTATTATTATTAAATGACAATAAAAAACACATTTGTGAAAAATAATCACCAACGTTTCGGCACTCATCAGCACTCTTATCAAGGAAAAAAATTTAAGCAATCAAGAACAGCAACGAAACTACGATCGCATTTGATTCACTGGTGTCAGGAAGAGAGCATCGTTATTTCATTGCTGTTCCTGCCCGCTTGCATGTTCTATTGTTTTGATAAGGATGATCTTTCAAAATACAATAAGAACATTTTATGGTTGTTGTTCCAATTTGGTCGTCGGATTCTTGATTTTATTTACAGGGATTATTTTTAAAAAACATTGATATCATCATTCATTAAGCACCATACTCTTTTTTTGAATAATTGCTTAATTATTTTTAGCCATGTAGTTAAATTTTGATTATTTATAAACTAAAGAATGGCAGTTTAAGTGAAAATTGAAGTTTTTCAGACTATCGTGAAATATAAGCTTAGAAAACTGGAAAAATAGATTATGCTGCTTCTCAATAATATATTTTAGGTACTAAAAGGTAATTATTTCTTTTTCTTCTCACAGGATTACATTCCATGTTCTCGTGGCGTCATTCACTTCTTCCTAGAAAACCTGTCATCTTAAAACGTGGTGATACAGTATATCAGCTTACAAAAATACATAATGCCAGATTCAAAGCTAGATTTGCCGGATATGCGCCGTCTCGTTTGTATAAGACGTCATTCAAATTTCCTGCAGAGCATGTTCTGACATTCGAAGCAACTAATGTATCGCCTCCAGTTTTTGAGCCTATAACCCCAGGGACACTTTTTTGTGTAGCAGTAAACCGTCATGGTGACATTGCTGGAATTTATTTAGATTCTTCCAATACCATTTTAAGAATATTTGATGAAGGTACTAAGTTTCAGATGACAGTAAACATAGTCACCCTCAAAGAGAACCCTTACCACTATATTTTCGGGTATCTTTCCTTTTAATTGTGTGGGCATTAGTTTTTGAAAGACAGAGGCTTTAAAATTTACGCATACTTAGAAGCAACAAAGAATAATTAAATTTAAGACCATTTGTATCTCAAATGAAAAAATGGTATTCTTAAAACCAATAAAATGGATTGTAATTCAAATGTATTATAGACTTTCTTATTATACACAAACTGTCATATGATAAACCTAATTTTGTAACTTGAACTGGAACTGGAACAAGGTTCATCGGTTGTGAATTGTATATAGTGTACATAATTTGCTCTAATGGAGTAAATTGCAGCATACCGTCAAAGCTTCATCGGCAAAGACCAGAAGGCGTTAATCAGCAATAATCAACTGACTGATTCATACATTGATCGAGCTTCAGCCTAGCAGAGAAGTAAGAGAGGAATTTGGGAACTTGGGTAGATAAGGGTTTTCTACAAGGACAGCTGACTGATTTATCAAGTCAACGATGATTGACATTTGCTCATTTTATGTTATGACGCCGCAGCATTCATGATCGCCTAATGCGCTCACCATTAGAGCATAATTATTATTAGTAGGATCCAATCATTATATCTGACATTTATTATTAAAAACTATTGCATGAGAAGTGTATAATCTCTTTTTTATATAATAAAACAATACATGTAATGAATTAATTAACTTGGCATTCTTTCTCCTGTAACTTCTGCATTTATGAACATTAACAAATTCATGATTACCGCACAAGTAGATTGGCTAAACATTTTTCTTTGGATTATATAACGGACTGGATAGCAGATTTAATTACTTGATAGATAAGGCCCAATTCAGCATTAAATTTTTGACTAAATTGTGGATTTAATTGGATTATGGATAAGATTTGGTATTGGGTTGAAGTGTAGATTAAATGATTGATTTTGGATTACTGATTGGTATGTAAATTAGATATTTGAATGGATTGGATTGTGGACAGATGTGTGTATTGACAGTGTAGAGAATCGTGGATTATGTACTGGATTGGATTATGGACATAGTTGTGAATTATACCTTGTATTGAACTGCAGATATTATTGGATTATATTTGATAAGTGTGAAAATGGTAATGAGAATGGTTATAGGGATGATCGTGGGAATGGAAATAAGAATATGATCGGCCATGGAAATGGAAATCGACGGGAGTGTGGTAATGGAAATGGGGATAGAAGTGGGAATAGGAATGGGAGTAGACTTAGGTTAAAAAATGAAAATCAGGTCAAAAATTCAGGAACAAAAAAATTTTTTTCTGCATTCTATGCAAAAATATCTATAAGCAATAATAAATTGTTTTAAAAATATTTTTAATTATCTTATTAACAGTTTAATACAATATTTTAATTAATAGAAATAATTTTTAGTTAATTAAATTGACTAAAATTATAAGTAGTGCCAAAAACTACTACAACAGCTTACTAAAAAAGTCAATAAAGCGGACTTATGGGGCTGAAACTTTAAAAATTAGTTCTTAATTTGTATTCTCTGACCAATTATGAAGAACAATCAACAAGAGCAAATTTTCTGAATGAAAATTGAAGCTAAAAACATCTTTCTTTTCCTAAAATAGTAAGAAGCTAATAGCCAATTATTCTTCACCTGAACGCATTTTATTTATTGCTTAATTTAATAACGAAAATAGAAACATTTTATTTAAACGTATAAGAGTACTATTTTTCGAGTAATACTTGAATTCATTCCAAGATACGTAGACTCGGTGAACAAATTTTTCAAAAAAGTTTTTTGTAGTTGTAACGCAGGTGTTCAAAAATTTATTGAATTTGCTATAACCAAATAAGTGAGTTTTTCTATTAAGTTACTGAAATTGAACGAATATGTTTGTATTTATTAATTATAATTATGCAGCAATAACACTTAGATATTATTCTTAGTCATGCAATATCAACTTATTATTGTTTAAGCAAACTTAATTGACAAATTCACTATGGGATTATTTTTTGGGGTATAAGTTTGGTTCTTTTAACGCAATTAAATGTAAATGAATAATTTTTAAAATGATAAGAAATCCAATAACATTTTATGATTTCTTGAACATGCTTAATTAGGAAATGCAGAGTAGTATTTTTTTTATTTGTATAATTTAGATTTGGGAAGCAAAAAGATTAAATTTCGGTTTTAGAAACCTGTTTTATTATTCATGATTTACATTTTTATGCAGATTTCATGTAAAATATTGTAGAAATTATGGGATTCCTTATTTTTTATGGATTATTTGTTTTGTTTAAAGTACTACTCATTCCTTATTTGTCCTTCGGACTGTTTCCGATTTATTTTGTGTTATTTTTGTCAGTACGAAAATAATAATTTATATATTTTTAATGGAACTAATTTAACGTAAAATAGAGAAAATAAGTCAAAAATAAATGTTATACATTTTTAGGTGAAATTTTTTAGTGCGTTAGTAAAGGTGACTTTGTACACTTAATACTTCTATGGGTATCTTTAATTTCATTTTATTTTTTTAAATTAATCAAGTAGTTACATGCAAATAATTTCTTAAATTTAATGGAAGAAAAAAAACATAATTTTATTCTAGCAATTATGTACTTTTTTTAACAACACTTTGAGTTTTAACTAAAAACAAACCAGGTCAAGGAAACAATAATACCTCAAATCTAGAACCAGGAATTTCCGGAAAGAATTGTGAATCTTATTTGGAACAGGGATTCTGTGGAAAGAATGATCATTTTCAGTTAGTTTTAGAAATTATTTCACTTATTTAAATTTAGAGAGTTTATTAAAAATATTATTTTTTTAACAAATGTCGGGATAATGGATTTGTTTATTAACCTGATTTTACAAAGTCATGAAATTTATCAAATTCGTATGAGTGTTGATGAAATTACCATGGCCTTTCCATGGTTAAATTTTTTTTTCATGCGGAGTCAAGTTTAACTTTAGCAATAAAATGTTTAAAGAAAGAAATTTTCGTCATACTTGTTTTTTTTTCATTGAGGATAAATGAACAATAAAGACGGAAGAGATTACCAGTATTTGATTTATTATTCCTTGAAGGCTAATGTCGAAAACATGTTAGAATATAAATAGCCCATATAAGCATTTCGACATCAAAACAAAATTTTTGAATTATTTGTGGTGCCAGACTTTTTTATATTTTCAATTTTCTGCTATATTTTTACATTCCGGACCACCATGATGAAAATATTTGTCGTTACATTTGTTGCGATTTCTGTCGGTGAGTATACGAGATATTAAATTAAATTAATTAAAGCATTTTATTGTGATTTCATATGGAATTAATTTTCCAATGCTATTTGTATGAAAAGATTAAAAATATATACACCACCGTGAAAAGAAAAAAATAGCATCGTAAATTGGAAGAGGACACTGTTTACCTAGAAAGTGATATTTTATTTTTTATTGGTTAAAAAAATACACTTCGATTTTTCACTTTTATGTGTGGAAAATTGCTCACAGTTCAAACCTTGACTTGAATTTATAATGCGTGTTAAAAATAACCACGCGCTTTAATTGTTGTGAACAATTATAATCATAGGAAGCACTAAAAAACGAGACAACCAACCAAATTTGATTTTTTCACAGAGGGAAAGAGCATTCTGTAAAATCGTAAAGGACCGTACTTAAATTACGTAACAGCTCATAAGGGGAGGAGTGGGCAATCCATTTTGCTATGATTTATTAAAGAAGGGGGAGGGGGTGGTTTATTTTATTTGATCATTCATTTAGGTTTAAAACGTTAAAATTTCAGGTTGCTGTTCTTTGAATATTAATGCTCAGGGAAAAATGAGGGAAATTCAAAGTGAAGTTTTGCGTTAATGCTGATATAATATTCTTCCTAGTAATTACTAGGGAGACAAAAAGAAAGAAATAAAGATAAGAAGAAAGAAAGAAAGAAATTTATTTGCCTGGTATTTATATTTCTTTTTTTTGCATTTGGTTCTTTCTATAGATTATCTTTCTAGATAAAAAATTTTCTTTTATTTTAAAAATTCAGAAATTTTTTTATAAAGTGATCCTTTTTGGTTGGAAATTCAACTGTTCTGCGAAAATTTCATTACTTAGATTGAAATTTTCGGTTATTTTCGTACAAAAAATTACTTTTTGATTAAAATTCATATTTCGGTGTTCAAAATCTAACTGAAATATTTTTGCATTAGAATTTGATTATGTTTTGTCAAATTTGTCTTTTCAATTCAAACATTCATCTACTTTAGTAGAAATTTGCATCTTTCTTGGATAAAAATGCAACTGTTTGGTATAAAATTTATTTATTTTATTGACAATTATCTTTTTTCGTAGATTTTTTTTTTATTCAACTATTGCTGATAAATATTCATTGATTTAGCAAAAAATTCATCAGTTTGGTGGAAGATTAATATTTTAAACTAAAAATTAAACTATTCTATCTTTTTTTGAAAATTGATATTATTTCAGAATTGAACTATCTTGTTAAAAATCGTCTTTTTTGGTTGAAAATTAATTTTTTGTTTGTTGAACATGCTATTATTTAAGTTAAAAATGTATAGTGTTAGTTGCAAATTTATCTCTTTCTTTAAAATTTTACTCTTTCAGTTGATGATTCGTCGTTTTAAATGATAATTCATCAGCCTAATGAAAAATTATTTCTTTGAAGTAATAATTTACTTTCCATTTTTGGTTAAAAATTCTACTTATTCATTTTAAAATTAAACAATTTTGCTGTTTGTTAAATATGAACCATTTGGTTACATGTTATTTTTTCCGATTGCCTATAAATTTTTAGAGTTTGTTTGCCTATATGATAGTAGTAAGACCACCAATTCATAGACTTTTATTACCATCCCTCATCGAACTACAGGACGTGAAATTTGCATCCCCCGGACAAAGCGGGTATTTTCATATAGTCCTAACTTCCTTTCTACAAATGAGAATTGAGTTTTCTATGAGTGATTCCTTAATGGTTTTTCATGATTGTTTTTAATTTTGTAAATAAATTTCCATTTAAAATGTTTATTTAACATTTTTTACTTTTCGGGCAGTTTTTATTTTTTGTAAAGTATTTTTAAACAAAAGCTTGACTGTTCTCCGATAAAAACGTTGTTTGGCATTTTGACACTGAAAATAGTTATGTAGTTATGTGAAGGTATCCTCGCGCGCTTGGACAGGTCGGCCAGACGTTGTTTCGTTCAAATTCGATTTATTTAAACATACTTTCCTTTGGTACAGAAACTTTCTAAAAAACTAATTTAAGCGCTTTTTAATGAATCAAAAACTTTTGCATATATTTATAAACAAATTAGGGAACACAAGTATTTTTTATAAAAGCGCTCACTCCTCGTTCCTCCATTATGCTTTTTTTTAAGTTTTGCTGTATATTTTGATCATTGCTGTCACATAAAACAGACTTGAAAAAGGTTTAAATCAATGAACAATAGTTTAAACTATTCATATATAACAAATAACAGAGGATTTGTCCTTTCTTTGGCTGGATTAAACTTGGTCTTGTGTATAGCCGAAAAATAAAAGACATCCACGGACATAGATTTTTATTTGTTTCTCATATTGTACCAAGAAGCAGAAGGCAATTACATAGACTGTCATTTGTTTCTTGGCCTCAAGCAAAACGTTGATCTGCGTTACTCTACTCTGACTTTAGTCTCCTGAAAGTTAAAAGCAGTTAACTTCTAGAGTTTAGAAGTTTTCTGTGTGTATTTTTTGTGATTTTTTGCTATTCGTTTTTGTTTTTAAGTTGTATACATTTTTAAATTGTGTTTCCTTCTTATCTGTAATTTTTGTAATTTGGTTTAGGACCTTTCATGGTCATCTAGCTCTGACCATGCCTTGGACGCAAAGTTTTCGCAGCAGATGTGCAAATCCTTTCCGTGAGGACAAATATGTAAGAGGAATTGATCTGAGTCTTTTAACGGAAAATCAGCAAACAGTGTTTCCTGATTTGCCGAAAGGCAGTAAAATATGTGCTGCTTGTAGAAAAAAATAAAGAACTCCTAATTTACAACCATCCAGAGTTAAATAAGAGCTGTGTATTAATGTAGAGAAAGAGATAAATGGGGACACAGATTTTTGCTTGCCAATGAAAAATGAAAAAAAAGGATACAATGATGAAAATCAGTTAGCGGTTCTCGAAGTCCTTAATCAAATAAAAGAAAAATTAGAGCAGAAGGGCACTTCATATTCAGAAAAGATTTGTCTACGCACCCTTGCTCCTAAGACTTGGAGTCGCAGACAAATCATGCGAGCATTCGATGCATCTAAACGTGAAACCAGAAAATCGAAAAAATTATTTGTCAAAAGTGGAGTTTTGACTTTTCCGGGAGCCAAACGAGAACAAAAATTTGCAGAAGAAACTAAAAATTTAGTAACAAACTTGTACGAAGATGACGAGTATAGTCGACAGATGTCAGGTAAGAAAGATTTCATATCTATCAAAAATCTAGACCGTACTCGTGAACAAGTACAAAAGAGACTGATTCTGGGCAATCTTTCAGAAATATATGTCACATTTGTAGTCCTACATGAAAATGTAAATATTGGATTTTCGAAATTCGCACAACTAAGACCAAAGCACTGTGTTTTAGCTGGAGCAAGTCGAACTCAAAATGTTTGTGCCTGCTTTTATCATAAACATGTAAAGTTCATGTTAAATGCAATTGATATTAAACATTTAACTGAGGGAACTGACAGAAAATTGTCAGATGATCATGGCTGCCTTGAAGAAATCATGTGCAGTGAACCCACTGACGCTTGTCATTTTAACGAATTCGAATCTTCTCCTGACATTGGAAATTTTAAAAAGTACCTGACTGATCTATTGGACGTCAATAGTTTTGGCAGATTGACATATCAAGTTTAGCAGAAAACTAATAGAAGCACTTTGAATACCGAAATAGCAGACGCTCATGCTTTCGTAGAAGCACTCTGCACTAAACTTAAAAACCTGAAAGCTTACAGATGTTATGTAAAAAAGCAAGGTTTGTTTCTGAAGCACCTTAAATTTATAGTAAAAGAAGAAGAGTACTTAATTTTGTTTGACTTTGCTGAAAAATATTCTTTCATCATTCAAAATGCTGCACAGTCTTTCCATTGGAATAATAATCAATCAACTATATTTACAGTAGTTATTTATTACAAAGATGGAAATGAACTGCAGCATTTTAGCATGAAAAACATCTCAAATTGTTTAAATCATGACACTTTAGCTGCGTACACATTTCAAAAGCTCATCAACGAGTACTTCAAGAAGAAATTCAGCGTTATTAACAAATGTATTATGTGACAGACGGAGCTGCGCAGCATGTTAAAAATAAAAATGCTTCCATAAATCTTTTAAATCACAAAAAAGATTTTAGAATTACTGCAGGAACACATTTACAGGCATGGAAAAGGTCCGGGTGACGGGATTGGTGAAAATTTGAAAAGACTTGCGGCAAATGCTAGCTTGCAGCACCCAGCACAGAATCCAATCCTAAAAGCGATGGAGTTATTCGAATGATCTGAAACAAAAAAAACTAGAAACTCGGTTAACTGAAGCAATTACGATTCCCGGTATTCTTAAATACCACACATTCATTCCAAATGAGAACGCACAATGGAAACTGAAAGAAATTTCATTCGCAACAGAACATGATCTGTTTCCGAAGACAGTCAAAAAGCCTCAAGTTCAGAAAATCAAGCAATGCGCGAAAAAAAGTGAACTAAATAAATTATGATGAATTTAGTGCAGCTTGGCTGGAGAATCATGCATGCCACCAAGTCCCCGGTAGGACTGGTCAACCTGTCCTCGATCTTTGTATATTCCCGCAGATTTCTTTAATCTATAGGTCAAACTATCGACAGCAGCAATTTGGTGATAGTCAATTCTCTTTGGTTAAAGCTCCTTTGGCTTTAATGAACACATTCTTAATACGTATCTCGTGCTTCGTACTCTAGTTTGTCCCTTAAATTGTATATCATTTCCATAAATGTATATTATTAAATTAATAACGCATACGGTCTGCACATCAGCATTACCTTTTTGTGATTTATAATTTATATCCCTAGCATCAGTCACCCAAGAAAATTCGAGTGATGAGGGAATTTTTTAAAAAGTAAATTTTTTGAAACACCACACACGAGACGAAAAAGAAATTAAAAGACCAAAGTTGTGATGGAAAATGTGCCCTCGCAGCGGCAGATTTTTTGTTTTGACTTTTAACAATGGAAGCTTCTAATGTGTCCCCTGAGGGTTTACATTTTTCATTCACCCTCTTCCTATTCCTTAACACACCTCCCACACCCTTTTTA
Source organism: Druon quercuslanigerum (assembly GCA_010014905.2). Classification (NCBI taxonomy): domain Eukaryota; kingdom Metazoa; phylum Arthropoda; class Insecta; order Hymenoptera; family Cynipidae; genus Druon; species Druon quercuslanigerum. The sequence goes on along the minus strand of JAAAKG020176099.1, from coordinate 10,946 downwards.
GTGGTGGGAGGGGGACCTACAGCTTAAGGTGGGTTTCGAACCACCAGAACCTCGGTAAAGGTACATTGAAAAATTTCCAGAGGTATCGGCTCAGGGATCGAACCCCGGACCTCGGAGGTGAAGTCCGAGCGTCTAACCACTGAGCCACCGAGGCTCTTGACTTTTAACAATGTCTTCCACGATTAAAACAAAAACTCCGCATACTTTGATTTTTCATTATTTTTATGCATTTAAAATTTGAATTTTCGATTTTTCAAGAAAATTCAAAAAGTCGTTAGAACAGTCTTATAGGGCATTTATTAGGCAAGATTTTTCTTGTTTTGACTTTTTTCATATCTTGCGTTATTTGGCTCAAAATGTTTATTTTCGTGTGCTTTTTGGAATTATTGTAAATCCTATAACTTTGGTCATTTTGCTTTTATCAAAAAAAAAGTCATCGGGACGAATTGTTTGTTCTTTTAAGTACTATAAATAATTGTACAAAGAATTTTTAAATCATGACAAAAGTAGTCAAAAAATTTTTTAACGAACTTGGCCTTATTTTTAGAAAGTAAAAGATTATACCAAATTCCAATCCAATCTGTAAATTCTTTCGAAAGTTATCGTGTTAACAAACTAAAAAATATACCGACACACAAGCAGACACACAGCCAGATATACACATTCGTAAAAACCTACTTTACAGATTCAATGGGACTCAAAACATGAACATTTTACAAAAACCGGGGGGAAGGGGGAGTCAAATTTTACACAAATCTGATACCTTCTCTCGATAAAAATATAAAAATGAATTAAATTTTCATGAATCATGTTTTTTTATAGTTATTTTATTGTTTTGATCGTTAGAAATATGATTTAGAACATAAAAAATTAAATAATTGGAAAACACACAAACGAAATAAATAAGAAGGAAATTAAGTAGGCACAGTTTTGATGAGAATATGCCTATTCACCGAGCAGATTTTTTTGATTGCACAATTTTGGTCTGATGATCATTCGTTGTATCTTGCATAGTTTGAACGTAAAATCAAATAGAATAGTTTTTTGTGAAATGAAAATTTAAATTTTTGATGTTCTAAAAAAGTTCAAAAAGTCGTTATGATAATCTTCTAGGATGTGTCAACAAAAACATTTCTCTTGTCTTGACTTTTTTTGTATCTTGCGTTGTTTGGCTGAAAATGTTTATTATCGTTTCTTTTTTTTTTAGATTTTAAAAATGCTGTTTTTCTAAAAAAAAATTTTTCCTCAAAAAAATTCAACGTGGACATTTCAAAAAAAATCGGGGGGTGGGGGTGTAATATTTTATACAAATCTAATACCTTCCCTGGATGAGAATGTAAAAAAATAAAAACTGCCCGAAGAGTAGAAAATGTTAAATAAACATTATAATGGCAATTTGTTAAATAAAATTTTTTAAATTATAGACAAGAGATTTCAAAGAATGAAAGAGCATGAATAACCATTAAGGAATCAGAATATTTATTGCATTAAAGGCTATTATAAAAAGGAATAGACAATAGAACAAATAATATAACTATATACATGTCTTTCATTATTATCCAAAATTTTACGTATTTGGCATCTTTTTGTAAAATTATCTATAGTAATTGAGTCATTTTTAGTTTCATTATTCGGAGTTTGAAATAAAATTATCAAAGAACAGTTTATAAAATATTTTTAAAAAATCCTTTCAGATTTCGTCAGAATTATTCAGGGATGTTGTTGTAAGTATTAAATGCTATTATTCAAAAAAGAAACTTAAAAAAGAGATAAGATTTTGACCAAATGGTATTTTATAATTTTTACAAATTATTGGCCAGCTGTCTAAAAAATATTTCTTGCGTAGTAGCACTAATCATTTTTAAATAAATCAGGTAAGCCCCCTCCCCCACACCCTCTTTTCCTAACAACTCATTTGCGATAACAAAAAAAAAATGTGGCATCATCAGAGAGTCAATACTAATAAAGATAAGCACAGTTATTTTTGTAAATAGTAACTTCTTGTAGAAAGTAAAACTTATCATTTAAGCGTTTCTTAAAATAAAAAATTCTCAATTTGGCAGAAACAATTAAAAACTTTAAAAAAAAAATTTTTAAGTAGAATTTAAAAATCTTTGCGTGATGTATTTATTTTGCAATGTATTCTTATCAGCAGACCTTAATTGACTCGCAGATATTTACACCCTTTTTAAGACTTAAGTTTTTAAAAATTAACCGATTTCTACAAAACTCATTTTTTTGGACTCTTTTTGAATTCTGGATCCAAAATTGCGACCCGCATTGAAAGTGAGTCTGCGACTAGTATAAAACACAGTTTTAAGGGGTTTTTTATTTATAGATTCTAAATACTGTATCGAGAATTTTTTTTATTCAGCTTGTTATTTTGTGTATGTTATTCTGTATTTTTAATTTTCAATAGAATATTTCGAATTTCAGACTTAGGAAAATCCAAAAAAATAGGTTTCATGTCAATTATGTAATTTTTAGAACGATTGGTTCGTTTTTTAGAAATTTAATTTTGAATGCGATATTGGGAATTTGTAATTAAGAAAACCCCTTTATCAATTACTTTTATAAACATAGAAAAATTTTTGATAAAAAAGTGTATTATATTTTTAATTCTAAAAATGGTGAGTTTCAATCAATTTTAAGTTACTAAACCCTGATCTCCTTTATCTTTAAACGAAATTTGAAGGATGACATTCCATGGCTTTTATAATTTTTTTTAAGCGTGTCTTAAGAGCCTGACTGTGCAAAAGAAATAGGTCCCTCTATCATGGAAAATTTTGATTTTTTAATGACCACCTACATGCCAATACCTTCAGGTTAAAAAAATCACGAAATAAAATTAGACTGAATGAAAAAAGTTCAAAATAGTGTGTTGAAAAAATTAAATGTGAAAAACACATAAGCTATAGCAAATTGTATTGTCTAAATTACGTCTCTATAAAAGTCTGGACCAAAAGTAAAGTTTTCAGCATGGTGGATAAAGAAAAAGAAATTTTCTTAATTTTATGTTTCTTAAAGCCTACTAACAAAAAACAAAACTTTGCACATGAATTTTTTTTGTCTGCACAGCCCAAGAATTTAGGCCCTTTCCACAAGTTACCAGGTTATTGAAAGAGCTTCCAGCATATTTATCTTAAAAGCGAAAATTTTTTTTTAACGAAAAATCTAATTTTTTATTCTGCATCCTCATGCCTAAAGTTCTGATTTTAGATATGTTCGAAGACAATCGATCTCAAAGAAAAAATTCTAACATACTCATTATTTAAACTATGATAACGAGAAGACGTCATTACAGGATATATTTTTTTAATGAGCTTCTAGCGTTGTCAGCTAAAAAAAGAAAGTTGATCATTTTTCTTGTTTTTAAATCTTCAGTGACAAAAAAAAACATTTAGATTTCTAAAAATATGATTGCTTCTATTAGAAATATTAGAGAGAAGAGCACAAACATTTATGCATAATTAAAAATATCTCATATGGAATTCCAAATAAAACCATTTGACTATTTATTATATGACAGTCATCTTGTTAGTTATAATGTTCTAAACGAGTTTTTCTCATTTTCCAAATTTATTACTGTTCTTTAGCTCGAGGAAATTTATTCCAGTTGTGTGTTAAACATTGTGATTAAAGTTTCTAAAAGAAATATCTTAGCATATTCACGATCAGAATTTTGTGTTTGATTTTGAAATAAGTGGACAAAGCGCAATTTAAAATCTTTAACTTTTAGCGGAACACCGCAAAAATGGAAGATTAGAATTGATTGATTTTTAGCTGGAACATGTTTAAAGGTTAAATAGTCCGTGATTGGATCTTAATTCTTAAGAATTCAAAAGGTTCAGGTCGTGTTGGGACTCTGACTTTCAGTTTTTTTCTATACATCTTTCAGTATTAAAATCTTAATAGCTAGCTTATCAAATAGTTACAAAGTCATTGTCGTCAAATTTCAACACATAAATGTAAGCCTTAAGCGCTGTGAGTGTAAGAAAAAACCTTGAAATGAGGATAAAATCTTGAGCAAATTGTGTCTTACAAAAACACGAATTTCTGACAATCTGCTGAAAAATATTTCTCGCATTTTTATTTACAATAAAAAATCAGTAAGTTTCCGCTCGATTTTTGCTTTTTTACGCTTCATGTCTTATCAAATTGCCTTTTCATTTAAGAAAACAGGAATGAACATAAACATGTTTCTCCTGCATAAAAATACTTCATCGTTTGCATTTTATTATTTTTTACTTTAGATTAGAACGATTGATTTTTAGAAATATTAGACGTAATATAAATTTAAAGCCATATTTAAACCTGTTAGTTTATTAGGTCATGTATCAGGAACATGAAGTACTTTTCTGGACAATACATGAGATTTTGTAAACGATTAATGGTAGATTAATTTATGAACTTTTCAGGTAGATAAAATTTTATTTCTTCTGCAGTGCGTGATAAGTAAGTTAAACATTACGTTACATGCTTTGTGGCTTCCAATAATATATTATATTTTATTATGTTTTTCTTAAGTGTACTTTTCAAATTTATGTATTGAAAATGTGTCGTATAATTTATAAGTGGGTGTGAGATAAAGAGTAGTATATAAATCGGAAGATCTTGTACAATAACCCATGTTCAGATAGTTTTACTCTTCAAGATTTGCAATAGAAATAAACTTCATACCTTGATTGAAAAACATGAAGATTATTATAGAATCGTCCTTCTGGTTCCTCGGTTTGATAGTGATCCTCAATTCTATTGGTAATTACATAAATAATTGCATTTTTCTAATAAAAAAAAATTTTAAGAAAATAATGCGTTAAGAGCAACTGGAGTATGTTAAAGGTCTTTAAATAAACAGTTCGATAAATAAGACAGGCAAAAAAAAAACCTTTTTGTACTCAAAGCATCAACTTGTTAGTCGTTGATCCTGAAGGATTTACAGACGATTTTTTCAAACAGCTTAGGGCATCGTTTATAACTCGTTTATTTTACACTTCTTTTTACCTCTTATTTTAATTTTGGATTATCCTAAACCGATTCTCATCTAGAAATCTATTAGATTTGTGTAAAACTAGACCCCCACCCTCCCCTGATTTAAAATTGTGTGGTATTGTAGACCTGTAAATGTCGGTCTTAACAAAATTTAAGAGGGCCTGTTGAAGACTTAAGTTACGATACTTTGTCGTGTGGTCAATCGGATACAATATTCCCCGGCGTTTTTTGCTGCAAAGATGAAAATTTTTCAAAAATAAATTCGGAGATTCTATAAAATATCATAACGGACGCCCTGGACTCTTCTTTAGGGATAATAAAAAAAATTATTGTGCTAAATAAAGATGTTATGCTTGTGCATTATTTTGAGATTAAGGTAGTTTTTTAGCTCTTGGCCATTCTGATAATGTTGTTCTCTGTCTTATCGATGCTGTCAGTAACTACTCGAGAATAATTATGGGAGATAATAATTGTAATACACATAACCTCAAAATACTCACACACATCAAATTTAGAAAAATATATTTTTGTAATTTACTCACAAAAAAGTGTGGACTCTACAATGTGTGAAATTAAAAATATAAAATTCGGAACTTTATTAACTTATTTTTAATAAAACATTATTTAAATATAATGAGCCTCATCATTATAAATGTTAGATTTTCTCTTTCAAAAAAAGTCCAATCACTTCGGTTCACTTCTAAGCCTTACAGATGAATTCTTAAAAAAAATAATATCATTTTCAAATAGAAATGTTAGATTTTAACGAAGTACGAGGTCTGGCTAGTAAATAACGAGACTGTGTGCCTAGAGGGCGCCCTAGAGGGGTGGGGGAAAAAACAAGTACTGCGTTAAGTATCTGGGAATCTTCTCTATTCACGTACTAAAACACGTTTTCGTCACTATAGTAGTATTTGTGCAGTAGCGGTTTGAAATGAACGTGTTTTTGTCTCGTGCCAAAAACCATTGTGACGAAATACAGGAGCAACGTATTAATCTCAAATTTTTCTCTAAATTGAAAAATACTCCGACTGAGTGCTATAAATTGTTGCAAGAGGAATTACACATGACAAAAAACTGTGCGAAGTTGGTGCAAAAAAACCTGACTCCTAAACAAAAGCTCTTGCGTCAACAGGTCTGCTCAGATTTCCTTGAAAGGTCAGAAGAAGATCCCTAACTGATGAAAGACATTATGACTTGCGACAAAACGAGGATTTTTCAAAAGGATGTTGAAACAAAGCGGCAAGCGATGCATTGAAAGACGCCTGAATCGTCCAGAATGAAAAAGCAAGGATGTCCAAATCAAAATTCAAGGCAATGTTGATCGTTTTTTTCGACATTAGCGGTATCGTGATGACTCAATGGGTTCCAGAGGGTCAGACTGTCAACCAGACTTACTATTTGTCAGTTTTGGCAACACTGCGAGAACGAGTTCGTAATAAACGGCCTGAGTTGTGGAATAACAACTCGTGGATTTTGCATTAGGACAACGCGCCTGCCCATAACGCGCTATCTGTGAAGCGGTATTTGGCCGATAAACGCGCTCCAGTGCTGGAGCACGCGCGGTACTCGCCAGATTTGGGACTGTGCGACTTTTTTTGTTTCTGAAGATTGAATCTGCTTTGAAAGGGACCCGATTTGAGTCGATGGAAGCGGTAAAGCAAAAAACGGCAGAGCTCCTAAAGGCCCTCAACAACGAAGACTTCTAGCACTGCCTCGATCGATGGAAAAAACCTATGGAAAGGTGTGTGGCGAGGGGAGGGAAGTATATTAAAGGGGAGCATGCAAATGTTGAATAATTTTTATAATAAAACTCTTTTTCGTAATTAGCCTCGTTATTTAATAGCCTGACCTCGTATAGCTAATTTTGAGCTAAATAGCATAGTTGAATTTAAAATCCTAGATGACAAGGTTCCAACGCAGGAGTATAATTTTCAACCGTCAAAACTTGATTTTTAGATTCAGGAGATCTCAAAACGGGGAGATCCATTGAAAAAATAAGGTGTGAAATTTTAGACGATTCTTATACTTCATTATTCATCTATGATAGCAATGTAATTAAATAAATTCTCAACGAGAAATGTAAATTAAAATGGGAACCTTAGATAAATTTTTTTTTCAACTATTTAAATATATTTTGGGCATGAAGAGTCAATAATTTCTTTTTTCTTTTACAGAATTAAGTTTGCAGACCAGAGACAACGTATCTCCAGCAGCACGATCTGTTAATTCAACTCCTGGTGGAGAAAAATATGAATTAAAAAAAATACCTAATGCCAGATTCGCTACTAAATTGAACGATTATCGCGAATTTATGCCGTCTGATTTATATTGGACATTATTCAGCTTTTCTGACGAGCATGTTCTGAAATGGGAAAGACCAGAAGTATTGCGTCCAGACTATGTGAAAATAAATCGCGGGGTAGATATTCCTGTAGCAGTAAACGCCAATGGTGACATTATTGGACTTTATTTGCCTGCTTCCAATACCATTCTGAGAATGTTCAAATTTGATATTAATAATGTTCCGACACAGATGACAGTGAACATACATACTCGCCAGGCTAGGCCTTTCCACGAAGTTTTTGTGATTTCGCTTCAACATTAAGGGCTTGGAGAGTGCAAGTACATCAACACCCGTAAAACAGATTTCTTCCTTTTAATTATGGGGGCGTTAGTTTCCGAGATGTCGAGCTATGAGTATTGACGTTAGAGCGCTTCACTATATAGTAGCTCTGTAGTAGTAGCGAATCAAGGAAGTAGGACTAATGGATTTTGATCCACTTTTGCCCTGAAAAGTCCATCCTAGGCTGAATTGTATATTGGATTGAATTGCAGATTAAATCGAGAATGGGACTGTTGCTGGCACTGAGACTGAGAATGTTATTGGGATCGGGATTGGGATTGGGATTCATATCAGCTTTGGGATTAGGTGCTTAAAGATCGTTACAATTATTATTCTATTCTTAGATAACAATATGAATATTATTTCAATCCATTAAGAATTGAAAATGCGAAGGGTATTCTTGAATGTCTAGATCCTCTTCGAAACTCAGACTTAAATTTTATTCTAGGTATAACGCATACATAATTACAATATTCTCTCAAGAACATTTTTACAAAAACTGACTCATTTTATTCATATTTCTGTTGTTAATTCATCATTTTACTTCGTCACGAAAAGACTAAAGTGCATAAATGTCAAAATAAAATTTACTGGTCCATGAATTGCGGCAATCACATAGAAATACGCCTTTTTTGGACCTTTTTAATATTAATGTATATTGATCTCTATGACATCCAAGGATATGTTCTGATTTTCAACATTATCAAATATTCAACATAAAGTCTCTTGATTAATTTAAGCACTATATTTAACGATTGATATTATGTACCAGTACGTTAATCTAATAAGTTAATGTAAGCCAAAATTAGTTAACATATTATCTGGACTATGAACTGTGTCTCTTTTTTTCCTGCTTCTTCGTTTCCTCCGTATATAAATCTTAATTTCAGATCAAAATAAAAAACATGAATGTTTAAGAAAGTTAAGTTAATAAAATCCAATAAAAAATCCTATTTAATTTACAATAATCAAAATTATGCAAACTACTGAAAAAAATAAGATTCCAGCGGCTAAATTTGAACCACAACAACCAAATAAAGAACGCTCCTATTGGAATCTGAAAAAATTAAAAAAATAATTTTTGGACAAAAATAAAAAAGACTTTCTTTTTTTCTTCTTTCCTCTTTTTTTGTTTGTATTATTATCAAATTACAATAAAAAATGTTGAAAATAGAAATCAAGAAATAAAAATAACATCACCAACGTTTTGGCACTCATACAGCATCCTTGTCGAGGCAAGAAAAATTTAAACAGCAGCACCGAATAACAGGTGCTCTCTCTTTGATACCCGAAAATCGAATTAGGGTCAGTAGGTCTGTCTGTTATAAAGTCAATAGAAATATCTCTCGTTATTACATCAGAAATAGAGAAAGTAATGAATAATGTAATTATAATATTATTAATATTTCTAACAATATTTAAATTTCCTGTGTGAAATGAAAAATGGGACAAACCTAGAGCTCTGTAAATCAAGTTTTTGATTACTACAATTTTTTTTGAAATGGATGAGCAGAAAAGAAATTTAAAATTCTACCTGAATATTAGCTTTTACTGTACCAATTGGTTATAATGTTTCCATCCCGAAACCTAATCACTTCTATGTCAAAAAACTGATTCTATTATCCTGATGTATTTCATTACTAAATTATATTTTTGAATGAAGAGTGTTAAAAGCACGAGTTATTGGCCTGTAATTCTTTGGGTCAGCTAAATTGCCCATTTTAAAAAGGAGTTATGTGCGCCCTGACGCCAACCACTCCGGAATTGGTTGCTTTAACTTCAAATATGAGGTGAAAATACAGGCCAGATGCTGATGTGTTAAAGGAAATTTCTTGCACCAAAAGGCCTTGATACCATCTGGTCCTGGAGCGGAATAGAGCGGATAGAGCACATTTCTCTGTGCGTGCGATCGTACGACACCTGTTAGCGAATCAAGGCTGATAAAAGGCCTGCGGATGGCTTGATGGGCTCTTTGAATTTGTCTCAAGACTTTTGTGACAGCCGTTATCATGGCATTTATTAAAAATACAAAACTTGAATTCATGTTTATAAAAATCAAATACTAATTTAAACATACAATAAAAATCGCCTGGATACATAGGATGTACATTATTAAAGAAATATGAAATGAAAGAAAGTTGAACAAAGAAAAATGTAAGTTTTCGGTTATCCTTCACCTTCTTTCATTACAAATTCGTTTCCAGCATGAAATTATGTCAAAAATAAAATTTCGTATGACGGAAAAAACACACACATACATTTTGACATTATTTTAACGAATTTAGTCAATATTTATTTTTCCTTAAGATTGACTAATGAAATATAAATATCTCAGAAGGACAAGCATAACGCATATCATTTAAGACGGAATGAAAATATTTATTGCTTAAAAAAGCCCCGGAATGTTCTTTGGTGACACTGCTAAGATCATTTTTTTTTAATAGAGCAATTAGTTGTTCCTCTGATTGGACAAAATGAAGATTGCTTATATTTTGGACTACACCCTGATGCTCATCCTTAATTCTATTGGTAAATATAATAATCTTTCTATCTTTTAGATCACATAATCAAATTATCAACTTCAAAAAATACTTTTCGAGGCCTCTTTTATAAGCGCAAGTATTATATTTTTTCTACAAGCACAAAATTTACTCTCATTTGTTTAATTCCTAGATTTGTGGATGCATTTAGATATAAAATGATTAATTTTCAACCAAAAATGGAATAGTTAACATAAAACAAATTTTTGAACAAAACAGTTGGATCTTTAAGCATATACAGAGCTCACCAATGAATTTTTCCTTAAAATTTACTTCAGGAATTGCACTGTCCTCTTGAAAAACTCTCAAATAATCTCAAATAACCTCTAACTGACCTTGAACGTTACAATAGACCTATGACTTGAGTCTGTACCGTAAAGTAGAATTTTTCGCTCTATCGATTTCAGATTTAAAAAAGGGGGTTTCTATTAAAAAAACAATTCTGACCTTCAAAAAGCCATGAAGGTTAACTTTAAGGTCAAAATGAAGGACACCCTGTATGAAAAATATATAACATAAAAGAAGATAGAAGTACCTTATTGCTTTTAGACGTGTATTTATGATCTTATTTTTCATTTAAAATTAAAATAATTATATTAGTGAATTGCAAATTATTATAATTTCAAGTCTGTCGTCAACAGAGCATTATTGTATAGGTACGCAAAATGTTTAAGTTATCTCGTCTGATAAAAGTTATGATAATAATAGTTTGAATAATTAGTGTTATTACATTATTAAGCCGTTTCCCTTTCACGGTAGGCATGCCTCACTCGGTGGGGAAGGAAGTA